>BROF01002168.1:165390-181916 GCA_024346535.1 Eptatretus burgeri | reverse complement strand
TAATACTTTTTGAGTTATACGAATCACAAGATTACAAATAAATAAATAAATAAATACACGCCGACCAAAACATAACCTTTCGCAGAATGCGAAGGTAATAAATACACGCTGACCAAAACATAACCTTTCGCAGAATGCGAAGGTAATGAACGACTTCTTCTCGCTCTAGAAACAGGTCTTTCCCTTCTGTGCACATGGGGTCTTCAACGTTAACAGAATCATCTAAGTTTCGGCTTCTTGGTCTGGACATCTCTTCGAACCTCCGTTGGGATAAGTACATTTCTGGTATTGCTTAGAGTGCTTCCAAGCGAGTTGGTTGTCTTCGAGCAGAGGTATTTACCTCTTGATACTGTTTTGTACGTGTACATGACAACTTTATGTCCCCTCATGGAGTACTGTTTTCACATTTTGGCTGGAGCACCAGCCTGCCACTTATCTTTACTTGACAGGTTCCAGAAACATTAGTCCTGGCACTGGGGGGGGGGGAGTTCGTGTCCATCACTCTTCTACGGCGTTACCTTGGATTTTCTTGTTCTATATACCAAGACGTTCAAGAAAAGTTTGGGTAACACTTCCAGACCAAGTACGTTTTCTCTACAGCCCTGGCCAAACATTTACAGTTTCGCCCGTAGTTATCCAAATTGATGATATCGGAGTTCCTGGGAAAATGTCATAATCCCACACATGGAAATGGTTTATTTTGCTCTGGTTTGATTTTTGGAGTGCACTTAACTAATTTCTATTACAATTTGTTACACTAAATGCACAAAATATCCAGAAATTGCCATATTTTAGATAATTGTTTATGACATCACTTCCGGTTTCAACCATACCATATTATATCGGGGTACTATTACCAGATATCGCTTCAAATGCCACCAATAAATATTATAACAACCTTGCAAGGTTGTTTGCAATCACTTTCTAAAGGAATTTAGGAATACAAACATGAGGAATTCATCTGTAACTGTTAGTTTCGTATGAGTAGTAGCTTTAAACACGCTACATTACCCCCTAATGTTTGTGGATTAAGCTGGTTGACGATATTCATCTCTTTCAAGAAATTACAATGACTGGTTTAGCTCTGATCTGATTGTAGGCGTATATGCAACAGCTTGCTGGTATTATACATTGAGAAAAACATCATGTTTAATATGGAATAGGCAAAGCCTAGAAGCGAACGTAGACTTCTTAAATTCGCTTCTGACTTTACCTATAACTTGTTGACAACTCTATACGCAATTTCCGGTTACTTCGGCCTGGATTTGGGATCAGCGATCAAATAACATAAATCACGATTAAAAATTATTTTTGGATGATGCAGGAGATATCTTTATTAAAATCAGTGGAGGAAATATACACCATGTATGATATTATTTGGGTCTTTCATGTCTCCGATGATGCCTTTATCTCCCGGCATGCATCATTCCCCATGACAAAAACCGGAAGCAAAAAAAAAAAACGGAAGCAAAATGGTCATAGCCAACGACACGAATTCACAATTGCCAGGGTATTGTGTTGTTTTTGTTGTTTCCTATTCTCTCATGTGCACGCGTTAAGTAATATTCACAAGATAGAAATAAAACCCAATCGTGTTTATACACCGCACAGCGTTTAAAAACAACCGGAAGCAAAAGGTCATATCCAATGACACGGATTCCAAATAGCCAGGGGTATTGTGTTGTTGTTGTTGTTGTTGTTGCTGTTGTTTGCTATTCTCTCATGTGGACGCGTTAGGTATGAAGCTCACTGCGTTCGCTAGAAATGACACAATTTATTGAAAACGTTCATGATTGTCACTTCCCATATGAAACGTACTCGAAATTGCAGGAGTTACCATCATTATTTAAATATACTGAGAAATCCGCAGTTGTAGAATCATACAATATTCTAAAACAGTTGTTTAAACCAAGCAAAGTATGACATATATCATATATTGAACACTCATGCTTAAATGTATGATAATGTAATAACAAGAATTACTATCATATGCGAGCATAGTTCTCACGAGAGGAGCAACAAAGGACGAAACTTAAATATCCCGTGAAATGGGCCGTTGTAGAATCATACAATATTCTAAAAAGTTGTTTAAAACAAGCAAAGTACTACATATAGTACATGTATCATATATTGAACACTGATGCTTAAATGTAAGACAATGTAATAACAAGAATTGTTATCATATGCGATCATAGTTCAAACGAGAGAGCAACAAAGGACGAAACTTAAATATCCCGTGAAATGGGCAGTTGTAGAATCGTACAATATTCTACAAAAACTATTTAAGACAAGCAAAGTACTACATATACATATATTGAACTCTGATGATTAGATGAAAGTCAATGTAATGACAAAACTTGGTATCATATGCGAGCATAGTTCTCACAAGAGAGCAAGAAAGGAAGACATTTCTATCATCGCCTAATCAGTACTACAAATTACAATTTGATAAAAGGAGTAGTGATAAACAGGTAATAACCATAATTTACCGAATAATTCCATTTCAAACAAAATGGGGAATTTCAATTTTCAGCAATTTCAACAAATGAATTTTACTGAGTGATAACGAATAGTACCCGGTAATTACTGAAATTGTATAGCCATAAATGGTAGACTAATTTCTTCATATAAATGGGAATTATAATTCTCGACAATCTCAAGCAGTGCTTTTATGCTGCAAATTAGCCTATCTTAACAAACTATGGGATTTTTGCAGGCATTGGGTGAGGTTTTCTTACAGTGACAGAACTTCCCACACTTAACCCCAGACATCCGGCATGAACATGTTGATTTGGTGCACTTTTGGCAAGTACAGGAGACAAACCAGGGGAAATCGAGATTTTTCCAAGAACTTGCAGGCATGAGATGATCCTGATCATACACATATCCATAATCTTCAGGCTTCAGAGACTCTGTTTCATGATCCAGATGGTTCTCCAGGGTGTGCATGATGGTATAAGTGGCATAAAACCCACGCTAAATGTGAGGATGTAGGCCCTGGCTCGTCGGTGGTAGGTTGAACAGAGAGCTGTTTTGCTGCAGTGAAAGATCTCTGCTCTGAGGGTGATGAAATCGTCAGCGTCGCTTCCTCTTCTCAGCACTTTCACCAGATATCGTTCAGCATTGCGAGCTACGGCAGCCGATAGGAATGGGGATGTGGCAAAATGCTTGAGGAATATCTCTCGGGATCCGTCTTTAGTGCAGCCTTCTTGGTACCAACTTTGCTGGTGATGTTGCATCCTGTAAGGCTGTAAAGAGCTAGCAGGACTGCACATAACTGTTGACCCAGGTTCTGGAAAAGTGTATGAAGTGGCACATATCGAGTTGTATCCCCCATACCAGCTCGAACCCATAACTCCTCCGGGTTGTGTTGCAGAAACACTTGCATGTGATACAACAGAGCAACAATGACCTCGGTGTCATTGGAGACCACAACACACACACTGTATCCGGAGTCAAGAGCATCAAGAATATCGATAGGGATGCGAAGATCAGCTTCCTCAAATGTTGACTGGAGATGATCTAAAACAGTCTCTGTGCCCTTATGAACCTTGATGCAATGCCAGTCCTCGTCTTCTCTCGTCACTTGGCCGACCACAGCGGGGTAATGTCGAACAACTCGAAACGCATTTTTACGAAGATTAGAATAGATCAGCTTTTCTAGTTGAATCTTGTTACCATTTGAAGGCCAAAAGGTTGCCATCTCTTTTGGCAGAGGTGTCCCTGGCTCGACGCAGCTGAGCTCGATTGGTGCAGTGTCAGTGCGCCTTATTCTCTCACCGTCCTTAACTGAGCCATCTTCAGAGTACATATCAAAAACATAGTCACATCGCCCAAACTCATGGTATATATCTGTAAATTTTGAAAAGGTCGTAATTAATTCTTGGAAAGTTGCCAGTGTGATTAATCGAACTTTGCAAACATTAGCCATAACGTCTATAATGAAGTTTGAGTTTCTCTGATGCTTGTATCCGTAGTCGTCAGGTTTTAGGGAAGTCTCCAATTCTTTGCGAATTTGGCTTTTCTCAGGCTTGGTCATCAGTCCCTCCTTGTCAAAATGGAGTGGGGAGGGTACAACATCGTAAAGTAGTAAAGTTTCTGTAGTTGAGGGTAACATTTAGCATTTAGGGTAACAAATCGCAATAGAAATTAGTTGATTTCACTCCAAAAATCAAACCAGAGCAAAATAAAGCATTTGTGTGTGCCGGATAATGATACTTTCCCAGGAACTCCGATATCGTCAATTTCGAAAACTACGGGCGTAACCGTAAATGTTTGACCGGGGCTGTAGAGAAAACGTACTTGGTCTGGAAGTGTTACCCAGACTTTTCTTGAAGGTCTTAGTATATAGAACAAGAAAATCCAAGATAACGCCACAGAAGAGTAATGGACACGAACTCCCCCCAGAGCCTAGACTACATAGTTAACCTGGTTGGTGTGGAGATGGGTTCAACTCTTCAACCGCTTTCTCACCGTAGGTCAGTTGCCACTCTTAGTTTGTTCTACAGATATTTTCATAGCAAATGTTCTGCTGGACGTTCTAACTTGGTTCCTCCTGTAAGAGTGTTTGGACGCAAGACTCTGTTTGCCATCTCTGTACAGTGTACACCCATGCACTATAGCTGATCCAAAGTATAGACCGAAAGGCTATGTAGGTGGTTTTATCTCTCATGCTGTCTCGCTTTGGAATTCACTACCTGCAATGTTCTTCCCATTATCCTACGATCTACTCGGCTTTATGAAGAAAATAAATTCCTTACTTCTAACATATTTGAGGCTACATCGCATTTCACCTGATTTCTGCTACATCCTGCATCTTGGATGTTTTGTTATTTTTCTCTTTCTTTTATCTTGTTTTGCTTTATCCCTATCTTTATCTAACCTTCTGTTAGCACCTTACCTAGAGTGGCTTTATGCCTTGTTTGGGGTGATTTCCATTTCAAAAAAATCCAGCACTTATCGAATTCATGGAAGCATGAGCCAAAGATAGTTATCAAAAATGAGGACAGTGCTGACCCTAACATCAGGTGTGAACATTGAAAGCAAGGTATTGCGACTGTACATAGGCCACAGATATCAAATTCAACGGACAGCATTGATAATTGAGAGATCAGTACCCAGTTTATTTTATCTGAATAATGTAGAAATAAGAAAGATACCAGGAGATGAACAACAAAACTAAGAGAACCTGGAGCGTTGACATTGTGCCAGTGATTGTCTGAGCAAGTGGAGTTATAAAGCAAAACCTCATTGAGATTCTGAAAACTATACAGGACTGGGAAATATTACAACAAATGAACTACAATTGGAGTCTGTCAGTTTCATTCACAATCTGTAACTGAGCCCTTGTAACAAAGAAATGAGAATAAAACGTGTCCTGTGCAAATCCTCAAAATACCATAATGTGGTCCTCAAAATGTGATCTTAGTAAAAAGGGGAATACTTTGGGCCCTGTGAGAGTGCTGTTTCACTTCTGACACCTGAAGATTGCAATCAACATGGAAGGGGTTGGTGTTTTCACACCCAAAAGCCAACATGGTGTTTTTTTTTTTTTGCTGCATATTGCTAAGACCTTTGCATTTACCTTTAATCAAGTCAAAACTCGTGTTGTACATGTCATTTTTGGAAGCTTGAGATGATGCAGAGTTCTGATTTTCTGTGAGTGCTTGGCAATGGTGCATATACAGCCCCATTTTGGTTGCTTCTTTTTGACTATTCATTTGGAAAGATTTGAACTAGTAAATATGAACTCTGCGGTCAGTATGGTACTATCACTCAAAACTGCCCCAAATAAAATCACTTGGGAAATACAGTATTTGCTTTGATTGAAAAAGCCAATACCATTTTTGACTTCCTCTTGAAAAAGTTCAGAAGTTCAGTCACTCAAACTCTTGGGCCTCACTATCAGCCATGATTTTTCTTGGGGAAACCACATCTCAATGTTGGCCTCCAAAGCCAACCTCTGTCGTGCAAAGTCCTTCCTTGGCACACCTGAACTCTTATCCACCGACAAGGCCTTCATCCATAGCATGATGGAATACTGCTCCTCTCTCCTCTGGGCTTATGCCCCTGCCTCACACCTTGCTCAGCTTGACATTGTGG
The DNA here is from genome assembly GCA_024346535.1 of Eptatretus burgeri. Classification (NCBI taxonomy): domain Eukaryota; kingdom Metazoa; phylum Chordata; class Myxini; order Myxiniformes; family Myxinidae; genus Eptatretus; species Eptatretus burgeri. The sequence goes on along the minus strand of BROF01002168.1, from coordinate 175,814 downwards.
AAACCAAGGTCTTCAAGTTCATTTGAATCTGCCGCAGTGAACCTGAGTCCATGGGCCTTTTACTTTTCCATCACAGACAGGTCGATGGTCTCTGTCTTTCACATTCTCTTCAATCTCATCATCCTTCTAGGTCTTCAAGACATCTGTCCATCAACATCTTAGATCATCCCTCATTCAAAACTATGGTGTCTTATACCTTCATAAAACCATGCTTCCCACCCCAAATTTCCTGTTTTTAATTCCTGAGAATTTGCTCCTGTATCCATCTTGTCCATCCTTTGGATCTTCCCCTACCCCTTGTTCTGACTCACATCCCTTGTTTGTCCATCACCATATATTTTGCTCCTCAGCAAAATATATGGAGATATTCTGCTGTGTCCTGTTTCTGTTTCAAAATATTCTGTTGTGTCCTGATCCATTCTGTGTACTAGCTCTTTCATGAGCCTTTACTTTGTATACAAAAAGTATGTCTTCTTTATATGGTATTCACCCTGTGAGAACAATTTTTGCATTTCATATTTTAATGTCATTCATTGTTTGGACATGGCAGGTGTCATCATGCTCTCAGCTTAACCTAACAAAACCTTGTGCCTTAGGAGTTGGCCATCGAGCGGGCGCACTGGAAGACTCTTGAAGCTGGCTTAGGACAGCAGTTGAATGAGCGTGAGACAGAGATGCGGTTGTTACAGGGTCACCTTGAGGCAAGTCACAATGAGTTTGCTACTCAGAAGCAGGAACTGCAAACCAGGGTGAGACTGCTTGGTATTTTTTGTCATGTTATTCAATAAATATTTACCCATTCATGAGGAACAGAGGAGAATTCTAATGCAGATGACAGTTTGATAAGATCTGTTTATGCACCCAGAGACAAGCAAAAGTATCCATCCCCGGTGACGGGAAAATTTAAGTTTATATATCAATTGAAGTTATTTCATGGACTTTAAAAAGGTTAATTGTGTGCACTCTTAGTTTCACTCATTCACAGCTCTGAGCTACTTATACCACCCACTGCGAAGTGGTGGTGCAACATCAGGTGGTGGAGGTTCAATTTGTCTAAAAAGAGGACAAATTATAGCTATTTTATATACTATATAGCTATAACAATTTAGTGTAGAATATCCTTGTAAAATATAATTTGGCATCAATATTATTCATGCCAATACATGAGGTAAAGATTGATATGTAGGCCTTGTACGTGTTGAATATATTGTGTGAATTTGTCTTCGAGATCTTTCTTCAACTTGGTGATTTATCATCAATTTCACTCTTTAATATGGCTCTTATACCCATCCAATGTATTGTGTGAATTGTGCAAGAATTATAGTGCAGCCCCCATTGATGGAGTGAAATAGAATGCAGCTTAGAACTTCTGAAAAGAAGAACAAAAAAAACAAACCTTTAAGTCATCAGCTCCTATCTTAAAAAAAATATTGAGACATGATCCTCTCCCCCTCCCCCCCCTCCCAACCATCCCTAAAAAAAAATCAGAAGTACAATAGGTCTATGTTAATTACTGGCAAATATAACCCATCGCTTTGTTGATGTAGATATTAAGGGGGGAGGGAGAGGGGGATAGAGAGGGGAGGTAGGGGATAGACAGGGGAGTGATGAGCATAGAGAGGGGAATGATGAGTGTGGAGAGGGGAGTGATGAGGGTGGAGAGGGAAGTGATGAGGGTGGAGAGGGGAGTGATGAGGGTGGAGAGGGGAGTGATGAGGGTGGAGAGGGGAGTGATGAGGGTGGAGAGGGGAGTTATGAATGTGGAGAGGGGAGTAATGAGGGTGGAGAGGGAAGTGATGAGGATGGAGAGGAGGGAGTGAGGGGTTATAGAGGAGTGAGGGGTTGTAGAGGGGTGAGGGGGTTGTAGAGGGGTTAGGGGGGTAGAGAGGGGTCAGGGGGTATAGAGGTATAGAGGGGACCGGGGTGAGAGAGGAGAGGGGAGAGTGAGGAGGGTGAGGGGGGGGGGGTCCAGCATATGTGACGTCCAGTTTAACGTTCATCTGAGAGACGGCACACACATTGATGAATCACCCTACCTGTGAAACACTGGGATGACAGTTTATAGCTGAGTCGGGATTCAAAGGCTAGACAGTTAGAGCAAGCATGCGTACCTCTCGACTATCCTGCCATCCTCTCGACTATCCTGCCGTGATGTGGCAATTCATTGCTTTGCAGCAACTGAAAACATTTTTTTACTCATATTGATCATCTATTTTATTTTGCTTTCCTCACTCTGGAGATGTGTTCATGGATAACTGTGCCGCGATATCGGCATGGAAGCTTGTAGAGATCGAATCTTGAAGGGCGCTTCAAGCAAGCATTCCAACGAACCGGTTGAAGAAACAACAAAAAACGAAACATTTAATTTTTTTTCGTGTGTATCTGTCTATATTGAAGTGACGGGTCGTATAATGAAAGAAGATCGTACAAAAAGGGGAAAAGTCAAAACAAAATTGCACATTTTCAGCAAGTGAGCCACCGCCCGAGGGACCGCACGACAAACATGGGGCCAAACACAGGTGAATATGGTGTGCTTTGATCAAGTCGATCGATATATTCAGTGACGGTGTGAATACTTTTGCCTTGTATGGCCCTGGTTGGGAAACAAACAACCAAGCAGCTTATATAGTGCTCACCAAGTGGCTTAAGCACTCAAGCAAGCACTCTAATGAAATGGAGGAGGAGGAGGAATGGCTGGCTTGGCAAGCAAGTAGTGATTGCCGATCAGTCATATAAACACCATGCACCCGGACACCCAGAATGTCAAGCAATGTCTGAATTGGACAAATACCGGGAACTTTAAAAAAAATATTTTCTATCTATAATTCCAGCAGTGTGTGTGTGTGTGTGTGTGTGTGTGTGTGTGTGTGTGTGTGTGTGTGTGTGTGACTGCTGTTTCTCGACAACCACTTGTCCGATCTAATTGAAACTTGCCAGGTATATTGCTGGGGACCTGAGTGTGTGCCTTTTCAAGGTTTGATATTAATCGGGCAAGTGGTTCCCAAGTTATGGCCATATATTTACCAAACCAATGACAGGGCACGTTGCTGCGTAGGCGTGGCCGATGGGGAAAGGGCACCTTAGTTACCAATGACAGGACACGTTGCTGCATAGGCGTGGCCGATGGGGGAAAGGGCGCCTTAGTTACCAATGACAGGACACGTTGCTTGGCGTTTTGCACCCACAGTATCTATCTATCTTCTATCCATCTATAATTCCAGCAATCTCTGTTTGTTTGCCTTTCAAAAGGTTTGAAATTATTCAGACAAGTGGTTCCCAAGTTATGGCCAAGTTAGAGCACGTTCCCCATTACGGGTTACAACGTACGGACTTCCGGATAGTGATGACTTCGTGTATTCTAATAATTTCTCGATTTCTTATGCGCATTTATAGATAAACACAATGCCCCAATCCAGTCGTCGTTTACGAGAGCGAAGGAACGGCCTGTGTGGTTGTTTGAAAGTTTTTTTGTTTTTTTTGCACGTACGGCCATGCACGTACGGTCACGTGAGAGTGAAGGAACGGTCTGTGTGGTTGTTGTTTCTGGCATGCGGTTTGAAAGTTTTTTTTTTTGAGCGAAGGAACGGCCTGTGTGGTTGTTGTTTCTGGCACACGGTTTGAAAGTTTTTTTTTTTTTAGCACGTACGGCCACGCACGTACGGGCACGCACTAGTTATTAAAATTTTTGCAGTTGGAACTGCTGCTGAAGTCAATGAAGTTTAAATTTTGAAATTTACACGTGGAAATTGAATAAAGCCACAAATACTGGCGTCTCCAGGCGTTTGTAAGCATTGCAATGTATCCAGCGATTTGCAAGTATGATGATGAGTGAGGAAAGTGGAAAAAAAAAAACTTTTCATCAAGAAACCGTTGTGGCCTGTTCCAAGTGAAGTCATTGTTGAGCAGGCCAAAAAAAAAGCGAATAAAGACCCCAGCAAGGTGACCAAGGATGAGTTTTGATAAAGGATAATAATTAAACAAGCCGGGAGGCGACGATGGTTCTCGGGCATTATTGAACAATGCCACGATAGGTACAATTGAGTTAGTGGAAGCTTTTGAGGAAGCCCTACCGTAAAAACCTATCTCTTCCGTCAAAATTGACCAAATCAAATTGTTTTTTTTTAATATGTTGTACTTATGGACATTGCGCACTGCTTCTTGGAAATTAAAATGCGAGAAAAAAATCGAGAACAAAATAAATAAATAAAAAGTTCAAGTGGGCGTGGCTCCACCCACAAGGGGCGTGGGGCGCCCCTCATACAAAAAGACACAACTAGACCATGATATCTAGCTTGTTTCCAAGTTTCATCAAGATCGCATCAAACGTCACGGAGCTATGCTCTGGAGAGAGTCACAAACAGACAGACAGACACAACGAAAATAGTGGTCACTGCTGGCGCCCGTGAACCAACTGCTGGCGCCCACAAACCAACACTGCTGGCGCCCACGAACCAATAAGGCAGTTAATTATCTTCAAAAGGGATGTTATCTTTCTTTACTGACTTGAAGTTTATTAGAAGTACCTTTAACCTGTGATGGTTTTATATCTATGAGACCACTAATTCCAAGGGAATTGCTCACGGTTTTAGTGCTTCAAAGACGGAGTTTTCTTCCCATTTTAATGAAAAAAATTTTAATGGGAAGAGCCAGGACACAGAACAGACAAGGCCTCAATGCCAATAGCAAGGCTGAGGGAGAAGATAGAGGAGGAGATTGGGACCATACTCTGTGCAGAGCGCTGGTGTTGCTTAAGCAGTCTCCTTAGCTACTGGGCACAATCCTGGACGGGTCGCCACTCCGACACAGTATACCAGCATGCTGGTACTCGTTTTGCCGACCTCGGAAGGACAGGCTGAGTTAACCTCACCTGGTATTAAATCAACATGTGAGTGGGATCCAAAGCCTGCCACCCTAATCAGTAAGCCAACAACAGGCATGGACAAACATGCCTCCCTCTTCACCCTCACCTCACTCCCCTCTCCACCCTCATCACTCTCCTCTCCACCCTCAGTGAAGGTAGACAGACGGACAAACAATGGATGCAGGTAACAGTGAGGGTTAGGGGAGAATGCAAGGTGGGCAAGATGGATACATTAGCAAGATTTTGGGAGGGATGGCAGTTGTTTAATGGGTGCAGACAAGATCATGGATTTTGATGAGGAATGACCTGAGATGGTGGTGAACAGCTAGCTGTCTTGAAGATCTGGAGAGAAGAAAGGTGGAAGGTGGTTCCACATGTGGGAAAAGAGAGGAATAATTGAGTGGAGGTAGGAGGTGGTTTGGATTTAGGCATTTTCACTAGCTGGTGGATTGCGTGCATCCTGCAGATTTGGGGGGGGGGGGATGGGACAGAGCGTGGAGAAGGCAGAGAGCGCAAGACCAGAAATGAGGCAGAAGAAGACAGAAAGACCACCAACCTCTTGGCAATGGTGAATTGATAGGCCCATAGACTCAGCTTCATCGTGAGAGATTCCAATGATCTTGAAAGCTTTGGTTTCCATGATGTCAAGCTGAGAAAGATGTGAGGCAGGGAAGCCAGCCAGCCCAAAGGGGAGAGCAGTACTCCATCGAGCTGTGAATGAAAGCCTTGTCAGTTGATAAGAGTTAAGGTGTGCCAAGGAAAGACTCTGCACGACGAAGGATGCCTAGTCGGCGTCTGTCTTTGGAGGCCATCTTTAAAATTTGGCTTGCCCAAAGAGATATCATGGCTGAGAGTGAGACCCAAGTTTTTGAGTAACTGAACCTCTTCGAGATGGTTGCTGAGAATGTAGATGGTCTAGCATGTCTATGTCTCAATCTCAGCCATCTGTGTCTAGCGCAACAAAGTGATGAGTGCACACCCTTGAGTTGTGGGTGGGCCACCAGTCATCAGGCCGTCCCACTCCCCTTATCCACTGCAGCCGCTCGTTGGTACTAACAGAAAATGGTAGGAAGGTGATTTCTCTCATCCACGGATATTTCTCACATTTCCCATATTTCCGTGAGCGATTTACATCCAGGAGCACAACAATTATGGTTAACCATTTTGGAATGGCCCTTCGTTTGATTATTCCATTTGAATGCTGCAAATTGTATTTAAAAGTGATCCAATTACCCGAAGTGAGTCAATGAAAATGAAAGTATAGCGCATGCATAAAAACCATCGTTGGATGTTCCCGAGACATTTTGAAAGTCCCGTATTGGTGGTAGGGACTTAAGGATTGTAGGATTCAACTTCTTCCTATCCTGCTCAAGATGTATTGGAATTCTCTGGACATCCACATTGTCCCTTTTGTTGTTTTTTTTGTATACATTCTCGAGGCTCGTATGAGAGCTAACACACACTGCACAACAAGACGGGCAGGAGACAAGAAGGGTGGGAGAGGGAAGGACAAAAACAGTGGGAAACAGAGACATTGGGAGATCTAGGGAAGGGGCGGGGAACGCGGGGTATACAAGATGGACACTACAGGGACTTTCAGGAAGGAAAGCAGGGAATTTGAAGGAGGTGGGGTTGGGGTGGATTAACGGGGGTAGAAAAGATCATGGTTTTGGATGGGGGGAAGATAAGAGGTGGTGGTGAACAGCTGTTTTGAAGGCCTCGAGGGAATAATGGGATTGAAGAGGGTATGGGAGTTAATTCCAAAGGTGGGGAAAAAGAGGAATGAAAGAGTGAAGGTGAGCAGTGATTTGTGATTTTGGTAGTTTTACCAGAAGGGGGTTGCTGGCAGACCTTGAGCGTCCTGCGGAAATATGGGGGGGGGGGGTATATCGCAGACAGCCGGAGAGGAGTCGGTAGAAAACAGAAAGACCACCGACCTGCCTGCAGTGAGAGAGTGAGAGGCCCAAAGACTCAGCCTCACCACAGGAGATACCATTAATTCTAACTGCCTTGATTCCACCCGTGAAGCCGAGAAAGGTGAGAGGCGGAGCACCATCCCAGAGGGGAGAGCAGTACTCCATCAGGCTGTGGACGAAGGCTTTCTACGTGGTCAGGAGCTCAGGTGGGCTGAGGAAGGACTTTGCACGACGGAGGATTCCCAGTCGGCGACTGGCTTTGGAGGCCAGGTTGAAAACGTGGCTTTCCCAGGAAAGATCATGGCAGATCGTGAAACCCAGAAGCTTGAATGAAAGGACTTCTTCCAGAGGATTGTTGAGAAAGAAGATGGGGGAAAGGTGGGGGGGTCCAAAGGGTCCTTTCGGAGAGACAATGTGAGAGTGTGAGATTTGTCTGGATTGAAAGACATGTTCCACGTGTTGGACCAGTGTGTGATTTTATCCAGATCAGCAGACAGCGAAGAAGCTGCTGCTTGCCAGTCTGAGGGATGACAGATGGTACAGCAGAGGGTGGAGTCATCAGCAAAGAGATAAAGAGGATTTTTCAGAGAGTCGGAGAGATCATTGATGAAAACCAAAAAAGGAACAGGGCCCAGAACACTGGATTGAGGAACTCCAGCCTGAATAAGAAGAGGGGATGAGAGAACTTCATTTTAGACCACACATTGGTTGCGAGAGGAGAGGAAGTCTGCGAGCCATAAGTGGAGATGGCCCTTGGATACCATAGGAAGTGAGTTTGGTGAGCAGGGCAGGGTGCCAGACAATGTTAAATGTATGCGATATGTCTAGGATTATAGCTCTGATTTCATGTCCGGTATTGAGGACCTCCATCCATTGTTGGAATCGCAGAAGCAGCATATCCAGGGAAGAGTGACCTGGTCTGAAACCAAATTGATGATCGGAAATCAAGCCATTGGAGAAGAGGAAGGATTTAATGTCTGAAGCAATGATGGATTCCATAACCTTGCTGATGATTGGGAGAAGGCTGATTGTCATTTCTGTCATTGCAGGGATCCGTTTTTGCACCTTTTTTATGCAGGGAGGTAATGTTTGCTGATTTCCAAGCAGATGGCAGATGACCTTGAGCAAATGAGAGGGTGAATAGAACAGACAGAGGGTGAGCAAGAGCAGAGGAGCAGGTTTTTAGGGCACGAGGGCTGATGCCGTCTGTACCGGTTGCCGAATCTGAGTCGAGATTTGACAGCAAGCTCTCCACTTTGTCAGAAGAAAAGGACACAGAGTACAGGGACAGCTGGGTGTGACTGGCTAAGGTGGGTACAGAAAGCGATGGGCTTCGGACACAAGATTTCGATGCAAAAACACTGAGTTTAGGTATTCAGCTTTTTCATGTGCGGTGTCAGCAGTGTGACTATTTGAGGTAAGGGAGGGGATGGAGGGGGAACATACACCAGAAAATGCCTGGTGTTGGCTTAACGGTTAGGGTGGTGAGCTTGGGATCCTAGGATCCTGATTTCAAGTCCCACTCAGCTGTTGAATTAATACCAGGTGGGGTTGACTCTGCCTGTCATTTTTCTGAGGTTGGCAAAATGAGTACCAGCTTGCTGGTATCTTGTGTCGGAGTGGTGACCCGACAAGGATTGTGCCCAATAGCCAAGGCGACTGCTTCGGCAGCACCAATGCTCTGCACATAGTATTGTCCCAATGGATGCATGGATACACCAGAAAAATATTTGATTAGATGCCACCAGGAATTGGAGGCGGGAGAGAGGTTTGAGAGTTCAGACTTGAGATTAGAAATTAGAAAGATGTTGTTTTCTGGCTCTCCTGAGGGTAGATACACACTTGTTCCGAGCTTTATGGAAGGAAGTGAGATTACCTTCAGTTGGGTTTGCTTTCCATGAGGCAAAGGCAAGTTGTTTCAGGACAACTGCCCCGCCATAAGCTTCAGTGGACCATGGGCGGGATGAAGGGTAGGACAACTGAAGACGAGATGGGATAAGTCTGTGCATGAGAGAGAGCAAGTTTCTTTAAAAGAAGTCCCTAAATTGTGGACAACTTCTGAGATTGTGCCAGTGCCTAAGAGGTGCCACCACCCAATAATTATTAATGATGTTCAACCTCTTGCTTTGACTTCAAACGTGATGAAAGTTTTTAAAGATTGTGTTGCTACATCTGAGTTTTACTATAAATCTGTTTGCATATGCAGACTATTGGTGTTGAGCATGCCATTTTGTGTGTGGTCGCACCTGGGTGGGCTTGAGTGTAGAAGAGTAACAGCTGAAACCCGAATTCTATCCAGGTCTCTCCTGATGACTCCATCTTTGCTCTTGACTTATTTGGGTTCATTCTGATGACTCCAAAGCAGTTCCTTCTGATGACAGCCTGTGAGCGGGATATCTCAAAAATCCGGATTCAGACAAAACTTGGATATCTCAAAAATATGGATTCAGATGAATTGATTCGATTTTGGTGAAGATCCTGATCGGAATCTCGATATTAGAATTTTAAAAGTGATTCTTCCCCATTCAGAGATGGGACCAAAAACTATATATATATATATATATATATATATATATATATATATATATATATATATATATATATATATATATATATATATATATATATATATATATATATATATATATATATATAAATCTAACACGATATCTCAAGAAGTTGTGAATGGGTTATGATGAAACTTGGTGGATGAGTTGGGTAGGTGACAAGAAGCAGCCAATTTGATTTTGGCTAAGATCGGGATCCAGATCCGGCCTATCAGTGGGATACAAAATGTAAACTGTTCAGCCTGGCAGAGGTATGCACTCTGCCGAGTGCCGTTCGTTTTCGTTCCTCTTGTTTTAACTTTTGTCGCTTTTCTTCCTTTTGTTAATGTATGAGGCCATGTTGAGAAGTAATGCCTCGTATTCTTTTTCTCCAAAACAGTTCAAGGTATTCAAATGAAACGAAGCGCAGTCTGCCATTAGTTCTTCTCGTCACTGGGTGCGATGTTTCATGACTGGCACTCGATATTTCACTTCTATATAAGTCAAGATGGCAGATGAGAGCATGATGTTGTCAATGCTGTGAAGTGTGAAGTTCTGGAGATGATAGCTGAGATGACAGGCTAAAGATGAGATTTGGGATGACTTGACTGGAGATGACTAGTGATGAAAGTTGGGTGCACCATTACATCCTGAGAGTAAAAGGCAGTCAATGGAGTACTGCCACAAAGGATCAACGGCCCCGACTTGGCTCCGTCAGATTTTCATCTCTTCCCCAAACTTGAGGAACAACTTTATGGAGAATATTTTCCTTCTGACGATGATATCAATGCCACTGTGAAGTTCTGATTAAGTCAGCAGGATGCACAGTTCTATTGTGATGGAATCACAAAACGACTTGAACATTGGCAGAAATGTGTGGACCGCAGTGGTGATTGTGTTGAGCAATAAATATGCACCATGGTAAAATAAAGATTGATAGTATCTGTTTTGTTTCATGTAGCCTGGTGTTGGCACAGTGGTTAGGGCAGCGGCTTGGGATCCAAAAGGTCCTGAGTTCAAGCCCCGTTGGGCCACTGAATTAATACACCAGGGGGTTGACTCAGCCTGTCATCCTTCAGAGGTCGGCGAAATGAGTACCAG
>BROF01002168.1:132905-155493 GCA_024346535.1 Eptatretus burgeri | reverse complement strand
TGTCATCCTTCCGAGGTCGGCGAAATGAGTACCAGTGTACTGGGCCGGTGTATACCCCGGTTAAAATAGGTGTACCATATCCCTGTGTCGTAAGAGGCGACCAGGGTTTTGTCAGGAAGGGCATCCGGCGTAAAACATGTGCCAAATCACTATGCGGATCATACGGATGATCAGCTGTGGCGACCCCTAACGGGAGCAGCCGAAAGAAGAAGATATATGTGTGTATATATATATATATATATATATATATATATATATATATATATATATATATATATATATATATATATATATATATATATATATATATATATATATATATATATATATATGTGTATATATATATATTTACTTTTAAATTGGTATTGATATCAACATCCCTTTCTTTTACCATATCTCCTAATTGAGTGATGAACTATTTTAGTTTTGCAGTGAGCAAAGAATGCATTTTATTTGCATTTCTCTCATAATGAGAATATTATTGAAAAAATATTCTTTAATATAATTAGAAACAGAATTCGTTTTATTAATTTATAATAATATTTTATCACCATTTGTGTAAATTGTTTTATTAGGTGAATGTTATATAAATTCATGAATCGTTTTAGTCTTTGCAATACCCATTAAAAAAAAAAGATTCCGTTTGCTCGTAATAAATACCTGATAGCATAAAAGAGAAACGGTGGTTCATTCTAATTTAATTTCTCTCATGAATATACTGGCTGTTGCTTTCAAATGAATGTTGGATGTTGCATTGTTATCATCCAAGTGAATATTTACCCAAATTTTTTGATAAAGATATTTTTTACATTTTGATGAGCTTTGTCAAATCTGGTTGCTTGGTGGTCATTCTACTCACTTGATTTTGTGTTGTAAAAATCATTTTTGGTAATTCAAAGGTATTATTAAAACTCATTTTTCTTTTTAGCTTGCAAACGGGTATCAGCAAAGCTTGCGGGCTTATATTTTAGGGGCTGTCCGTCTGTCTGTCGTGTATCCCTCTACTCTAAAATAACCCGACGTATTTCTTCATATTCCGCACATGTATGCAATCATATTTGGGCACAAAGCACCTCAAATGATTTTGGGATAGAAGCCAAAAATCTTGTGGTACATGATTTTATTTCCGAATTTTGGCAATAAAAAAAATTATGGGAGAGAATAAGTACAGGATAGTAACTCAGTCTTTGTTTTCTCCTCACAGGCCTTTGAGCTCCAGCAGAAGTTAGACTCGAGCCTCACTGGTTTGCAGCAGGAGAATGCAATCCTTCGAGAAGCTCTCGCGAACTCGGCTGCACAGAGGGACAGCAAGTAAGGGCCAGCCTTGTCTTTTCTTACAGCTGGAATATGTACAGTGCAAGCACATTTGGTTTAGTGAAGAATCATCATTTCTATCATTATTGCTGTCTTTTTCCATTGTCATTTTTACTTGCACATGTTGCAGCTCGAGCTGCATGTTGTTGTTGTTGGGGGTTGATTTTTGAAATTCTGCACCCATTGGTCGGACTGCTGCCGGACCACACCCACATCTGTCGTTTGACTCTACCCACCATGGCACCCAGACAAAATGATATGGCCACCATCTTGGTTTTCTGGTGGGCCTAACACAATTGGCCTGTAGGCCTCTGCTGATTATACACTGTCCGGGTTTGTTGCGTCAGATTTCCATTGGCTTTTTTGGGGTTGAGTGTTAATGACAATGAGGGACCCTGAAAAATATAATCAAATGTCGAATAAAAATTATGAGTAAGGTTTAATCAAGCCCGTATGTGTCTCTCTAAAAAATAGCGTTATGTATTTTTTGAACGACCCCATATTGGGGTTAAACAATCCGTGACCATGTGACAAATCGGCTCGTTCTGATATAACTGAGACAAATCAATTCTTTTAAGAGTGCTTTAAATGCACGTTTCCCAATCGGCCCGTTACCGGATTTTGAAAGCCTATTCACTCGCAGTTGATGGCAAAGTCCTGAACCTCGAATTACCATGTACAGGTTTTTATGAACAAAATGTTTATTACCACAGAGAGCAGCAATGTGGAACACACACACACACACACACACACACACACACACACACACACACACTACAAAGCTGTGGTAACAGGTATGAAAGTAAATCCCTTGTTTGGAATCACTATGAATGTTTATCTATCTAATCTTATTCATTCACATGGGAACACGAGACAAACATGGCACAAGGTTAATGAAACAGATTAGAGAATGTAATCTGAGCTGTGGGTCATGATTTTTTGTTTTTTTTAATTCTCGGACCCAGCTTTCACCACATAGATAGCAGACAGTCCAGTTAGAGGCTACGTCATTGTCTTTATAATGAAATACATGCTGTACTCCATGGTGAAATGGCAGTGCTGCTGAAATTGTCGCATGGCAGAGATGATATGTGATTTTTTAATAATCCTACCAGCAGTAGTCAGAAGAGAAATTTGGAATTGGGCCAGGTTACTGGCACACAATGACCTCCTCTTTGCAAATAGTACTGTACTGTATGTGGGGTACTGTGGGGTCTCTAATTAATTTGGTTTAATGTCAACCAGCCTAGAACGAACTAGCAAACAAGATAGCCAGCTTAATGCTCCCTCAAAAGGACTGCACACTCCCTGATATAACTTCCTACCCAAGGAGTACCACACTGGCAGCTCACGGTCACATAATATCCCTTTATGGGATTTAACTTGGACAAGAGAGCGTAAAAGCAAGTAAGTGACCTTTGAATTATCCTGTCAGGACAGAGACCAACTGCTATATATTACATATGCATGAGTAGAACAGGAATAGGTGATGAACAGAGGGTTGGCAAAATAAACTAGTATTATGGAAATCCTCGATGGGGTTTTAAATGTTGTGCCATGATTACATTTGTAATGTGTCATCACCATTTTGGCCAACCTGCTCCTGTTTAATGAGTCTATGCCAATGATCGAGCCAAAGTTTATTGCATTGCAAAGCAGGACATATGTAGCTTGAGAATTGTTTTGTTAGTTTGATTCATGGGCAGCATAGTAAGCCTGTTTTGTTGTGTTGTGCAGGCTGAACGCAGAGCTGACGAAACTTCGACAAGAGCATGCACGCATTTGCAAGGAGTTTCATGACCATAAGCTTCAACAGCAAAAGGAAGAAAAGCAGCAGAGTGACCATGCTGCCTCTGTGGCAAGTTATGAGCAGCAGTTGAAGCAGCTCAAGGTTTGTGCACCATCTGCAATTATTTATTTTAATGGTGGCCCAGGTGTGTGCCTTGGAGCAAAGAAGTGTTACTATTTGGGATGGAAAATGCTTCATCAAGAGATTATTTATGCTCGAGGTGAAAGGCAAGTGTGCACTGAAATGAGTACAGTGTTTCCGATAAGCCTGGTGTTGACTCAGTGGTTAGGGTGGCTGGCTTGGGATCTTTGGGTCTTGAGTTTGAGCCCCGTTGGCTGCTGAATTAACACCAGGTGTGGTTGACTCAACCTGTCATCCTTTTGAGGTTGACAAAATGAGTACCAGTGTACTGGTATTAGGGGTACAGCATTAGCGGCATAGTTGCGCCCCAACAAAATGATAGCTACCCGGCACCCAAGCTGCCATATGCAAGAAGAAGTGTTTCCCATTACCTTTGGTGCAAAAGGGATCATCCACCCTTCATTGAAATCACTTGACATACTCGGCACTCAAGTTTATTCACGGCATTTAGGAGGTGCTCCTGTGGAATAACCTGGATATCATATATTATCCCGTGTTGAAGGTCGTTGATCCTGGCAGATTTTGTAGTACTGTACACCAATGTTATCAAATGACCCCACAGATAGAAGTCAAGTGGTGTCAGATCAGCAGAACAAAATGACTGTGTGATTGGCCTACCATTGCCCAACCAGCGTCAATCATTATTTATTTAATCGTTTTTCAGTTAAACAAGATATAAATGAAATGATCCTTTTTGCTTCAACAATAAATAATAATCTAACATCCTGTGAATAAAGGCAAGGAAATTATTATTATTAATAATAATAATAATATCCTGAGGCATATTGGGTGATGAATACACATTGTTACTTTCACAGTTTCTAACAATGGCTTCCAAATATGCCAGGAGAATGTGCAAGATCAATCAAACCCTTATCTGCTCTTCCTTCTCCTACATATACCCTCTCTACTTCCACAGAAAGAAAAGAAGGATGCAGAGAATGTGGCAAAGAAGGCACAGACGCAGAGAGAGGAAGTTGGTGCTGAGCTGAAGCGATTAAAGGATGTGACAGCTGACCAAAAAGCCACGTTTGAGCAGGCTCAGGGCCAACTCGAGTCTGCACAGCTGGAGAATCGCGGTGAGTATGCAAAGCCAAGTTTTGCTTGCTCTTCTGTATGTAAAATGCTTGAATGAGAGTTAAATTATTGAAGGTTTATGCAAAAGCTTTGAAAACCACACAAACAAATCGATCGCAGCTTGTTCTCTTTCACTCTTTCACTACCGCATGCAATATAATATTTCCTTTACTGAACCAAAAATACATATTTTCATGTTTTTCTGCCCACCAGTCGCATTCAACCCAAATTTTTCTGCTTGAATCACTTCTGCAAATATCCGTGCTCATACATTTGTACTCGGTAATGTTGATGTAATTAAATGCATCAATTAAATGAATCCTGCTTGGGTATCCAGTTGGCTTCAGAATGTTTTCACATGTAAAATTGCTTTTCATGGTATAAACTGTAAAGTATTAAAGGATAATTTTTTTCAGCTTTGAATGAGGAAACTCACTGTAAAATATCACATTGATCCACAGAAAATCATTGCCTTGCTGTTTTGCCACAAACAAGTAGGTGGCTTTCAAGAGATAAACCCAATGCCGATTCTAATGCCACCCATGACGGCAGCTTTAGCCACTCACTTTCACTTCTTTACCAAGGCTTTTTGCACCTGTTGTGGATACAAATAAGAAACAGTTTGAAACAAAGCTATAACTTTTCCATCAGGCTGATTATTTAATTTGTTTTTTAAAACATGTTTTGTAAACATTCTGGGAAAGTTGAAAAATCAAAATGTTTAAAATAGTCATTTGAGATTTAGAAGGTAGTGTTATTGACGATATGCAGTGTTCATCCACAGATTCCAACTCAGGTGTCTATCATGTGCTTTGCAGAGCTCGCCAACCAGGCACGACGTGAGGTCGAAGATCTACAGGCAAAGTTGGTACAGACACAAGCTAACGAGAGACTGTTGAGGGAACAGCTACTTACAGCCCAGGAACTTGTGAACACTAAACCGGCTGAGGCATTATGCGACGGCCTTATGGTGGGTTCTAAAATGTGGCCATCATATCATTTAAGGCTATAGTGCCAAATTGGGTAAAGCCATAGTGTGATTTTTTTTTAACATTGTTTTTCATTCCAGGTCGAGCAGGCTGAGTTTGACAAGATTACAGCAGAGTGAGTGGTAGTTCTAATTATTTAGGGGTCTCAATATTTGATTTGTGGATTCCCTTATTTTTCCACTTAATACCTGAAATTGTTTAATCGATGAAGAGCTGGCCTTTTTGATGGGAACTCTGAAATAGATTTAGTAGTATTTTATTGGCATCACACAAATATTGACGGATTTACTGCGTTCATCATGAACTATATTTTGGGTGAATAAAAATTTAAGTCGATGTTTTTCCTGCACAGGGAAATTAACCCTGTGCAGGTATCATACGAGTTTATGTGTGTGAGCTCTCATAGGAGCCTCGACATTGTATACAAAAAAACAAACCCTGAGAACCATCCTGAGCAACATGTTTTGACATTGGCATGGGAACACGATCAACAAGGCTTTCTCAATTGTTAGGTCTTGTGCAAAGAGCAGAACTGGAGTTGTTTGGGACACACATGTGTTTTCTAAATTGTTCTCTGTGCAGTTTTGTTCCTTTCATTATTGACGTTTGTGGTGAAAGGTCTCATTGGGAAATGTTCATTTTTGCAGGAATAGTATTTTTATGCACATTTGCATGTTCTGCCCAGGATGGATTTTGCCAACAAACATAACAGTAAAATAACTAGAAAGAGCAATCAGAGATTGCAGATCCTCACCAGAACTTATTTTGTGTGGTGTTTGTGTAGTTTTGTGTGATGTATTTTGTGTGGCATTTGTATACTGGTACGTTATGGAATTAATGAGACATAACTAGAACTGCCACTTTATAACTGCTGTCAGTGATGACCGGGTACCAAGACGTCCTGCTTTGATGCAACCCCGCTTTGATTGGACACTTGACCCTGACCGATGACGTTTTTCATTATTATCCCGCCCCCCGGAGGGAGGGAGCGGGATATTGTCATCCTCCGGTTTGTGTGTCTGTTTGTTTGTCTGTCTGTTAGCAACTTTATGGCAAAACGTCTTTAGCAAACACTATCAAATTTAATCCATAGGCGGGCAATGAACCTTGGACGACCCCATTAACTTTTGGGTCCAATTGGATCAAAGGTCAAGGTCACGAAAATATCAAAATCGTTTTTCACTCATAACTTCGTCAAAAATGATCTGATTTACTTCAAACTGAGCTTATAGTGAACCTTATTCTATTTGTCACTTATAATCCTACCCATTCCTATAGTGAAAAATGCATATTTGTGAAGATCGGTAGGGTCCGAAGTTTTGGGGGTCATGGTCATCGGTCAAAATTACAAATTTTCCATGAAAACTAAAACATGGTTCAAATTTAAATTTGATCCCCAAAATAACTTTATGCCTTAAATGGGTGGGATTTGTTGTGCCTGGCACCACTTGTTATTCAATTGAATTTAAAATGGGATTAAAATAAATTCAATTCAAATAAAATTGAAGACTAACCAAATGGGTACAGTCCTGCATTGGAGTCATCAGAAGGAACCTGAACAAGCAAATAGCAAAGATGGAGTCATCAGGAGGAACCTGGATAAGATTCACATTTCAGCTGCTACTCCTCTACCCTCAAACATCCAAGTACAGTCAAGTGAGCCTTTTTCAAAAAAAGAAAAAAAAAGAACCCAGATCAAAAAAAAATTGAAAATTCTTGCTGCCAGACCATGTGTCCGATCAAGTTTTAATTTAAAACATGTATTTCAAATCACTACTATATCATTGTGAAGTTTAATATCGATTGGTTAAGCGGTTCCAAAGAAAACATTATTTAATATTTTTCTTTACTCCAATATGGCTGCCAAGCCATGTGATCTATCAGTTATTACTGACCAAACTTGTACACACAAGGCTTTGGGAACGCTTGTGTGAAGTTTCTCCTCGATCTGTCCAGCCGTTCTGGAGAAGAAGATTTTTATAGGTTTAAGAATAAATCCAATATGGCTGCCAAACCATGTGACCTACGACATCATATGTGTGAACGTTTTGTTCCTCATGAATAGGTGGCCATACAAGTAAAGTTTCGCCTCGATCTGTTCAGCCACTTTAGAGAAGAAGAAATTTTGAAAGTTAAAAAAAAAACAAAAAAACAATATGGTTGCCGAATCATGTGATCGATGACATCATCAAATTTTTTTTCTGTGGACCATTTTATCCTGAGATGACGCTCAAAATTTTTCATACTGGTCAGATGTAGCATTCTACATATGTAATGACATCATAATGAAGGCACCTATGACGTCATAAAAAATCGTACTTATTCCCCATGAGGAATACTTGCCGTGTGCCAAGTTTCAATTTTTTCTTTGGTGCGGTTTCAGAGATGCAGAGGTCCAAAGTTTTTTTCCATTTTTCCAACATAGCTGCCACACCACGTGACCTATGACGTCATAATTATGATTATATCATACTACATGAGTAGTCGCACCAATGGTGAAAATTTCATCTCAATCCGACAAGCGGTTGCGGAGAAAAACACGAAAGTTCTGTGTGGACAAACAGACAGACAGACAGACAAACAAACAAGAAAAAGACATTGTGCAAAGCATGATAGTTTGTAAAATCCACACCCCTCTCCAAAGCTTGCCATGTATACATCAAATTGTCCATTTTATTAAGATTATAATTGAGAATCATAATCAAAACACAGGTCAATCAGATGAAAATTGATTATTTTTTTCAGATCGAAATTGAATATTTTCCAAGTTTGACCTTGAGTTGACCTTTGACCTTTGACCTTTGCCATCAAAAATAGTTGGTTTCCAAATTCAGTGACGCACTATGCATTTGCTGTTTAATTTTCAATTTAATAGGATGTAGATTGGTGATTTTTCAGTTGAAAATTGATGAGTTTAGATGTTTGCCCTTGAGTTGACACTTGACCTTTTGATATCAAATCGTTGGTTTCTCAATTAATTGACGCAATATGCAAATCTTGTGTAAATTTCAAGTCGATTGGTTGAAAAAAAGACGTTTTTAGAAATCCAAGAAGACCTTTGACCTTTGACCTCAAAATCAATAGGCTTCTCAGTTGAGACTGATAAAGTTTCATTATGATCGGTTTAGAATTGTGACCTGTAGGCGATTGACAGACATACAGACAAACAGACAGAATAACAAAATCGACTGACCAATATACTTGAAAAACCTTTGATTTTGCAAGGAACAAACAGCCCCAAGTGCAATAGCCTCTCCTTCGGTAAGGGTAAAGATATAAAATCAAAAAATGGTTTTACCTTTTGTAGCTGATGGCATTGTTACTGCATGCAGGTTGGAGGAAAGAGATAAGAAGATATTACAGATTGAGCATGATTTGGCCACCATGAGCGCTGGGGTGGAGCAACAGAAACAGAAGAATAATGTAAGGGTTTTTTGTTGTTGTTGTTGTTGTTGCTTCAACTTTCATAACATAACTTACTGCCACCTTAAAGTTCAGTTCCATCTACACTTTCAATAAATACCTTTGGAACTCGTTCTTGATTCTCATCAAAACTCTTTGCTGTCAAAGCAATCCCCTTCACCATCTTCAGAACTTCTCTACCTACATTGCAGTGTTTCATTGTCTTTGCTTCTGTTGTCTTAGAAGTTAGCATTTTCATGGTTTTTCCTTCTTGTGGCAGAGTTGACATTTTCCTTTTCTTTTGACCCCACCCCCCAAACTGCACTCTTTCCCCCTGACCTGAACACTAGGATTTACGTGAGAAAAACTGGAAAGCGATGGAAGCTTTAACATCTGCGGAAAAGCTCAGCGCTACCACTAGATCTGACAAGGTGCCGCTTGCAATAATTGCATAATATTTTGGGGATTATCCGACATTCCCGAGGCTTTCTGTAAAGCACCATGTCTTGCCAAACACTGACTGGCATACTTTCCTCCCCTGCTGCTCTGTTGTGCTTTATCAATTGTGTCATTCATTCATTTCCTCTGCTGCCTATGGCTGTTGATTGCATCATTGCTGGAGCTTTGCTGTGCCGTTCATGCATTGCCTGCTGTAGGTTAGAACAGGAAGTTGGAATTTGGCCAGGGTGCCAGCGATAGCTCGACTTTATGAAAGACACTGTGGGATGTTTAAAGTCCATTGACTAATTCTGGCAGATGGGATGTCTAGTTTAATGTCCACCCAAGGGAAGGCACACACATTGTTATCTCCTCGCCTTGCATGTGAAACATCAGAATGACAGTTTATAGCTGCGTCATGATTCAAATCCATGCTGTGTTTACTTCTAGGCCATGCTGCCAGCCAAATTTGCATCACAAAGTTGAATGATCTAAAACCACATGACATAATGCTTTTACTGTTGTTCCCGTTTACAGCTGTCCATCCTTTTTATAACAGCAATGTCTCTACAAGCTGGCCTAACTATAATGTCTTTTTTTTGTATTTTATGCTTCCGCTCCCGAAAGCGTTGGAGAGCATTATGTTTTCGGGTTGTCCGTCCGGCTGTCCGTCCCACATGATAACTTGTGGACCACTGAAGGGATTATTTTTTTAATCAAACTTGGTACAAAGGTGTATTTTGATGCAAAAATGTTGTTAGATTTTGGGGAAAGGTCAAGGGTCATGTGACCTTTAGCTGAAAGTAGCAGAATTTTGTTACCGCGATAACTTGTGAACCACTGAAGGGATTTTGACCAAACTTGGCATAACTATGGACTGTAATACAAAGATGAAATTATTAAATCTTAGATTCGAAAGGTCAAAGGGTTAAGTGCCCTTTAATTTATAATCTGTGTGACTGCAATAACTTACAAGCCACTCGAGATTTCAACCATACTCGACACACTTATGGACTATAGTACAAAGATGAACTAATTCAATGTTAGATTGAATATGTCAAAGGCCATTTGCCCTTTGGAAGTCATTTTGCAGACCATAACTCAAGCTGGAAGCATCTGATGTTATCTCTCTTCTGCTTATCTGTCTGTCTCTGTCTCTGTCTCTGTCTCTCTCTCTCTCTCTCTCTCTCTCTCTCTCTCTCTCTCTCTCTCTCTGTCTGTCTCTCTCTGTCTGTCTCACTCTCTCTCTGTCTCGCTCTCTCTCTCTCGATCTCTATCTCTATCTCTATCTCTATCTCTATCTCTATCTCTATCTCTATCTCTATCTCTATCTCTCTCCCTCCCTCTCCCCCCCCCACTTCCTCACTCCCAAGGGTTATTTAATTTTTCACATGACCTTTAAGTGAGATCAAACATAACAATGGATTGACATATAATGTGGGCAGAGGCATGTCAATTGACGCATTTGTGGCAAATTTTATTTTGTATTTTGTGTAGAACTGGCATATTTCCATCGGGGGAGTGATGATTGCTGAAAACTGAACAACTCGGCTTCTCTTGATGTTGAGTAATCAACAGAACTGTTTATTTGTAAACTGTACCTTGATTATAAGAGTAAACAATTCTTCGAAACTGGTGCATCCAAATAGCTCTCATCGTTTAATTCCCTTTTCAATTGCTCATATCCACAAATAATTTTGAGCTTTTATAAATAAAACCATTATGTATTGCAATTTGTGTGCAATCTTTTTGTTGGCCACAAAGTAAATTCCTTTTTTTTTTTTTTTTTTTAAATTATAAGAGGTTTTCCTCTAAAGAACTTTTTTTTTCCTAAGATTAGTCGTTGTAGGACTTTTTGATTGCCTGAACTGTTATATTTCCTTGTAGTTAATTTATTTCTGTCTGGGAAAAAACAAAGAAGCAACAACAAACCAAAATTACTTTTCACTTTCTCCATTCTGGTGTCATTTTGTTGGCTCTGGCTCTGTTCCTAGCTATTCTTTTTTAAATGCATCTTAATACCCTAGCAAGCAGCAATAAGTAAATACAGAGCTGACTCAACAATTCCTGAGGTCAATGTATAACTCGTTTTTTAAATTGTCTGTTGTTATCTTCATGATATCTGCTGAAAGCAAATTCCACAATCTGCAGGTAGTGGGAAAACCATTGATAGGATGCAGTTTGGAAGGTTGGCATTTTGACTCGACTGTGATCCGATGCTTTATATAGCGAAGTGGTGTTGAACCGGTTATTTTGCAAGCTTCATGCCATACTTTCACAAAAATATTAAGCAAAGACTTTTCAACTGCACAACGTACAATGAATTTGTAGTTCAAAATTTCTTAGTCATGTGCATGCAAAGCATGGCAGTTGTGGAAAGAATTGCATTTGAGAAATTGGATGTGCACAATCTTTACTTGAACTGAGCGATCCTAGAAATTGGTATGCGAGTATCATCTTCCACAGAATCTGTCTGCGTGTCTACTCATGATCTATGGCATCACCATGAATTGGCCACCTGTGTGGTTCAAGTCAGTTTAGGAATGGCTGGGCATCGTTTGACACCAAATGAGTTGGTTCACATCATGAGGGGTTGTTCAAGGGGGATGACACAGGCTGTTGTTACTTCCCAGTAGAGTAGGACTATTAAATTGTTGTCATTTCTACAGCACTGACAAGGGACCTTCGGACAGGACACTTCGCAGAGAGATCTCTTTCAGATCACCATTGCAAGAAGAAACTGCTTTTCAACAACACAATCTCTCCAGACTGGCCGACAAAGAGCAATCAATCATAAAATTTCAACCCAGACAATTCGGACTCGTCCATGTCAGTGGTTCAATGTCCAAAAGACCACTTTTTGCATCTCTCTGAACCAGCAGCACATGCATTGGGTGACACATCACAACTGGAGGCTGAACCGTTGGTGCCATGTTATTCTTCACCGGCAGATCTCGATTTTCAATTCAGTGATGGGCGTGCTAGAATCTGGATATGATGTGGGGAGCGATTTGCTAATTCTGTTTTTGGGCAACATGATTGGTTTGGTAGGGGCAGTATTATCATATTGCCGTGATAGTATGGACTGGCATTCAAGTTAGCCAAATAACCAACTTGTTATAAATGGTGTTAGACATGGGGATGAGATAATTTCAGCTGTAGATATTACCAGGGCCACTGTCAGTTGATCACAAGACTGTGGTTGGACTTACCAACAACAAACAAGCTCCCTTGGATGTACCAAGCATGTTCAATCAAATCTATGTCAGATCGTGCAGGTCCTGAAGTACATAAGAACTATCTCAACAACATTATGCTACATAAAGCATCAGATCCCTCTGGTTCAAAAGCCAGATCCCAATCTTTCTTATTAATGACAATGATCATAAAAGATACATTATGCATAATGTTGCACTTCAAGATATCTTCTCCATACATTTAGCCAGTCCATGATATCTGCAATATTGAGAAATTATCAAGGTTCCATAATTGATTCTTGTGGCACACCGGCATTGACAGTCTTGGTGCTGTTGGATGTTCCATTCAATGCAAATTTCATATATTTGCCACAAAGTTAGTCCTGGAGAAATGCCAAAAAACAAACAAATAAAACATCAGCAAACAAGTCCCCCTTCATAAACCTGATCTACAATTGCATTGAGCATGTATCCTGTTTTGCTAAATGCTGATGTCGTGTTTTCAGGATCAACTGGAGCAAAAGCTCCAGGCCTTTCAGAAGCGATGTTTCCTCCTCTTGCAGAAACTCTACCCAGATGTACCAACGTCGTCAATCCAGGTGGATTTACCATTCACACTCTTGACTATTTTGGCAATGGATTATAATTTATATTGCTTTGTTTTCCTGTTTTTATAATGTCATGTTTTTATGTGGTTGGTTTGTTTGTGTAGCTTGTAATGATCCATTAATTTTGATTTGCAAATGCTGTGATATTTCCTTCTTTCCCTGTAGTTTAATTTAATGAATATTTCCTGGTTGAACTCGTGTTGCCGACAATAAAAGCGCCGTTAAAGTACCAGCCTTTCAACATCATAACAGTGCAAAAAAGCAAGAACGGAATGTCTTTCTTCGTTCTGCTTATCAAACAATTGGTTCATTGGTGTATGGCATTGATAGTTTCGTGGTAGAATTCTTGTTTGCCATGGTTCAATTTCCCATCTATGTGGAAGAGTATTTCATCAGAATGTACAGTGACAGGACCAGTGGCTACATCCTTGGAGTAAGGAAGGGGGGGGGGAGTTAGTATGGTTGTAAGGTGGGGAGTCTTTCACTCAGAGAGTAGTTTTTGGAGGGAATAGTAGAATAGAATAGTCTCCCTGGAAAGGTTATCATGGCAGAAACAGTGGACAGGTTTAAACTTGAATTAGATCAATTCCTAGAAGCACTGGGGATAGAGGGATACATGCATATTGGCAGGATTGGTTAGGTAGTTTGGGTATGGGTGAGTGATAAAATACTTGTGTATTGACTTTCATGTCTGTGAGACAGTCTCATCAAAAGGTGAAATTGCTGTCAGTTTGTGTTCATTCTTCATCCTAAAACCACCGTCAACCTCCCCTCCAATATGCCTGGTGTTGGCTTAATGGTTAGGATGGTGGGCTTTGGATCCAAGGGTCCCGAGTTCAAATCCCGCTCATCTGTTGAATTAATACCAGGTGGGGTTAACTCGGCCTGTCATCCTTCCGAGGTTGGCTAAATGAGTGCCAGCATGCTTGTATATTGTGTCGGAGTGGCGACCCGTCCAGGATTGTGCCCAATAGCCAAGGAGACTGCTTAAGCAGCACCAAAACTCTGCACAGAGTATGGTTCAAATCTCCCAATCTCCTCCTCCCCTCCAATCCCTCCCTCCCCTGCTATCAAAAAAGCATGCTAATAAAAATAATTGTATATATGAATGTATAATATTGAGGAAATTACTCCTGTTTGTTGAAGATATTTAATATAGAGCAGTTATTTCCTTCATATATGTCTTGGCACAAACGTAACGAAATTAAATGTGATGTTGAAAATCTGTCGCTGATGTAATTGATAGACTCTGTCTTTCCCTCCTAACATTTGTGTCTGAAAATCACCATTCCTGCGAACCTATATTTTATGTCCTATCCCAGCCTGATGTTGGCTTCGTGGTTAGGGTGGCAGCTTGGGATCATAGGGTCCTGAGTTCAAGCCCCGTTGGTCGCTGAATTAATATACACTAGGTGGTTGACTCAGCCTGTCATCCTTTCGAGGTCAGCAAAATGAGTACCAGTGTACTGGTAAGGGGGACACTGTATCAGCGGCATAGCCACGTCCCAACCAATGATGCAACCAGCAGCCACAGGCTGCACTCGATAGAGAGGGATGTGCTATCCTTTGGATTTTCTGGCACCATAAACGGGCAACTGGAGCGGCCAACAACTGCAACAATATAATATATACATTTCACAATATCTATCTAACTTTTCCTGAGCCCTCGTCCTGTTTATAACTTTGTGACACAGTTGGCAGCTTTGTGTTAATATTACAATGAAGCCATAATGCTTGCATGCAGGTACAGGATGTCTGGTTACGAGATTTTGAGCAAGCCGCATTTGACAGTCTTGGTCGTCAGCAGGAAGAACAATCTGCAGAGGTCATGGTGAGTTCTGATTTAGTACATTATCTTCAACAGATTCAGAACATCAACTGTTGATAGCTCTTTCTTTCTCCTCACACCTTGAGTTTTCTGAGCCAGCTTCATGATGAGATTTGGAAACACTTGTTATAACTACCGTACTCCCCTAATGGATTTTGTCAACTGAAAGGCAATACAAGTATGTTAATCACTGGGGGAAGCAAGATGTGGCTGACCTTTTGAGTATTAGCCCTTTGTCAAAGCAAAAGAGAGGTCAAATGCTTGAATATACCACACCAATGCAGTGTGTCCTTTGTGGTCTAACATAAATTAAAGGTTTCTTTCAGATGCTCATGTAAATATTCAAATTGATTCTCAAATTTATGATGAGTTTGGATTAATAATTGAACATAACAATATTCCGTTTGATCCATCACATATACGAGTTGTCAGAATGGCCTAGACTCTTGAGGTGCGCACAATGGACTCTAAATTGTCTATCCTGGATTTGAATCCCAACCCAGTTATGAACTGTCACCCCAGTGTTTCCAAGGTAGCGTGATTCATCAATGTGAGTGCCGTCCCTCGGATGGATGTTAAACTGACATGCCGTCTACTGACGTTACTTGGTGGACGTTTAAGACCCCATGGTGCCATTCACAACGAGTAGGCGAGCTATCGCTGGCACCATCAACAAATTCCAAATCTCTGCTCTAACTACCTAATCGAATGTCAGGCTTGGCCAACCGGTTCATGAAAGACTTGGACCAAAAACTTCCCCCGGCCAACCAACTCGACAAGAACATCGGAATAATTGTGGCCATTAAAGAAGAAGATCCATCACAAATACATTTATCTATTCATATTCGTAACGAAAAGGCACACATATTGTTTATCCAAATGTATGTGGTATTCCTAGAATCTATCGAGTCAAGTGCAGATGAGTGAGCAAGCGAGGCTGCAGTCCAAAGAAGAATGTGAGAAGTACAAGAACGTGCTTGCCGAGACGGTGAGTGCAGTGGAAATGCTTTGCCTTCCGATTCTCCATTTGCTCTAATCCATATAATTAAATTGCTCTTGTAACACCTTCAACTTTTTAGTTTTGCCTAATCTTCAGGTAACTTTTGATGAGCTTTCCAAGCCACTATTGACTCACTCCTCTTGCTGTGCTCATTTTTGATTTTCCTTTATTTCCTGGGTCTGGGTTGCATCGTGGCTGCTGTACCTCTCCTCCACCCCTCCTACTGGATGCACCCCACAGGAGGGCATTCTAAAACGGTTGCAGGACAGTGTTGAGATGGAGGAACAGAAGTGGCAGAGCCGATTGGCAGATGCTGAAGCTACTTTACAAGAGGTGACTTTTCATGGTTGTTTTGGTCTATTTAGGTGGTTTGTAATTGCAGCTTCATTGATTTATCTTGTCAACCGGCGGGCCTTTGCTACTCCATTCATATATCATTAATTTTCCAATGTGTGCTTTTCATCATTGGGTACATTTGCACATCTCAAAAGCTCTGTCGTTATACCCACGCCTTTTGAAAATAATTGGGGGGAATTGTAATTGTCTGTCCCTCCGTCTGTCACACTTTCTCTTAATAATGGTTGTGCAGAAATTCAACAAACTTGGTAGTTTTGATCACCAAATGGCAAGAAGGTGCGAGAGCAGTGTGGGTGGGGTCAAAAGGTCAAATACCAAAAACGTGCAATTACGGGCACATTTTGTATATGCAATTAACATTAGGGGACACATGAAATGTGTAGCAATTTTTTGGATTTAATCTCTGGTTCATGCCCCAGGGGGTGGGGACTTATGGTCACAGGGGTCAAAACAGAAGACTTTTTTTCGAATTCAAAATTTGATATTTGGTCATTCCTGGTGGAACTTTTTGCCATCTTTCAACTTTGCTTTAGGTGTGAAGCATGGGGATTTACGATGGTGCGCCATAGACTTTGCCTCAAGTTATCATTACCAACAATGACAGGGAGACTCACTGCTGTTGTAAAATATGCTGGCGAGGGACCCAGTGTAATGGCAATGAGTAAATAGTGAGTGTGGTTACTTGTTGGTACACACCAGGTTTTTAATGTTGACATGTTACTGATCCTGTTGTGCATCATAGTCAGGAGGGAAGTTTACGTTTATCAATGTGATGAAGTGATCGATGTTGATGTGGACATGGCCTTTAGGAGATGAAATTGTTAATGTCTGATTGATATATAGGCTTCGAAGATGAGATTGGTGTAATTGTTAGCATGCCACAGGAGTGCAATGCAACAGAGAACAATATTTTTGGCAATTGTCCGATATTGTGGACTGCCATCGTAAATGAATTCTTGAAATCCTATTCTATGTGATAAAGCAACATACAGTTGTCCATGTCCATGGAAAAACGGGTTTCTCCAGGTGAAGGCCATTTCTTTGTAGTTTGTCTTTGGCCTTATTTATTGTCATGGTAAATGCTCAGCGAATTGAGAACTGGTGATGATGGACCTGAATTGGTAATCATCATTATTGGAAACTGTTTAGAGATGATGTAACTATGCAACTAAAAACTTGTTCAAACAAACTTAACAAAGACACTCACCAAATTAATTCACAAGGTTTAGTAGAAAGTGATGAATTGTGTTATTTTTTTCATTACGTCAAAGGTCAGTGCTCAAGCAGTTATCGTAAATAATTTGTTTGTACTGTATGTGTAAAATGGATGCTGACATAGCAATATGGCATGGTGCAGGATCAATCGGTTTTTGTTTGTGTTTTTAAGAATAATGAAGAAAGAGAAGAGGATAGAAGATAGAATATTTGGTGCGTGATCACAAATAAGCAAAGTCATAAAGCGATGCAAATGTATGAAAAATAGGTGTGTATCATTTACGCGATGGATTTATGTCAAGATATCTCTGTTCTGCATGACGTGTCATACATCACGGCACTCGTTCAGCTCGGTCAAAGTGGCCGGATTTCCTTTTTTTTTACATAACAATTTGATGAAAAATTATGTTTTTATTGTGATGTTGACCTTTCTCATGTAAAAATAATTTTGAACAGCAAATTTGGGGAAACCGTGTGTGCAGTCTAAACTTTCTGGCAAGATGGTGTGGCTCAGAATTGTCAATCATTTTCGTACTACATATATTATGGTTGATTGTTGACGCTTGCTTATTGTTGACATGTCCACAGAGTGGGATGCAAAAAGAGTCTTTAGAGCAGAAATTGCATCAGCTTGAGCAACGAGTGAATGATTCAGAGCAGGTAATTGCAAACTCGCTTCTGGTTCATTCAATGTCCACAAAGGCAGTACGGTATTTTTGGCCAATGATGATTTTGATGGGAGCCTTGTATCCATCTGTATGTTTATACATGAGCGAATATGTACTGTGTGTATGTATATGTAGATGTATATGTATATATATATATATATATATATATAATGTATGTAATGCAGTTAAGGGGTTTGGGTTTTGCACTTTTTTAACCCGAGTCTTCCCAACATATTTTAATACCTAATCTTACCAACTGGGGTCTTTTTAGACCCCACTCAAAAACCATTAAACTTCACTGAATCTGCCAAAGCTTCACATCAATGACGAAACATGGTGTTTTATATTGATAAATTCAACAAACATAAGAAAAATAAAAATAATATCTAAAATTAACCTTCCAACTGGAGACTTTTTTGACCCCAACTCAGAATCACTAAATTTCATTCAATCTGCTGAAGTTTCACATCAATGAGGAAACATAATTATTTTGATTGGATGATGTTTTAGTGATAAAGTAAGCAAACAAAAGCATAAAAAAATAGAAATTGGAGAACTTGCTCGATACAAATATCACATAAAGTAATCATATATGCAAAAAATTGAACAAAAACAACTTTTTGGATCCCAGAAAGGATTTGCTTGCAACTCTGTGCAGTAAAGTGGGATCTTAAAACATCATATATATATATATATATATATATATATATATATATATATATATATATATATATATATATATATATATATATATATATATGTATGTATGTATTACCGGCACATATAGGTAAGCAAACTAATAAAACATGAAATCATAACATCAAAATGTATGCCTGGTGTCCAAAAAGACTTTTAGGATGAGGGTTAATTCGGGTTAATTGGTAGGATTAGGGTTAATGTAAGACAGTGATGTTGGCTAACTTCCAAGGAGATGGAAGGTGACCTCGGGGCAATTATTGGGTGAAAAGGGCAGAGAGAGAGGAAGTGCAAGAGCAGCAGAGCAGGTTTTTAAGACACGTGAGCTGATGCTGTCCGGTCCAGTTGCAGAATCAAAGATGAAGGTTGCCAGAAACTTGTCCACCTTCTCAGGTGTAAAAGACACATAGTCCAGTATTAGGTGGGTGCAACTGGGTCAGGTGGGTACAGAGGGAAAAATAGGGGTGGGGGACACAAGATTTAGAAGCAAACAGAATTGTAGGATTAGGCTCAATAGTTTAGCTCAGTACTTTCAGAGTTATTGTTGTAGCTATCGAGTTGTCGCTCAATAGTCTATCAACCTCTTTTTAATGTTTATTTATCATTGTCGTGAAGGCGTCGTGACAATATTAATGGCAATACTTGTGCGAACAGTTCACGGAGAGAATATCGCAGCTGGAAAAACAGTATGAGTTGGAGAAGTCTGAGAGGCTTCAGCAAGAGTCACACGCACATAAGGTTTTAATCATTCACCGTACCTGTTACGTTGCCCTGTTGCACTTGGGATTACATTTAGTAAGCCGTGATGTTACGGCAGTGGGACACATTGGCTCTCTAAGTAATGTTATTTTTCTTTCAGTTGAGGTACCAGCTTGAAGAATCAGAGCAAAAGTTCTTCATTCTGGATGGTGATATGAAGAAGCAAACTGAAGAGTTGTGTTTGGTGAGTCTTGGTTTCGAAAATGAAGCTTATTGTAGATACAACACTCAATTTGAGTGGCTCCATGTTAAATAAAATGCCTACCTTGTTGAGTCAGCACTGTTGTTCGAATAAACGATGAATCTTTTCACTTTTGCAAGCAATCCTCCCGTTTGTATTGTGAAGTGTAAATTAGTTATTTATGTCCTGGAATAATTGGAGATATTTGTTGTGTACGAGATGCATAGTGGATCATTTGCATGAGTTCTACCTTGTACCAACTTGCCCGTGCATTTCTTTTGACCTGCAGGTACAGCAGCAGCTGCAGAGGGTAAATGCACAACTCTCCAACACAACTTCCACAGAACCCACGGTATACTTGGACCAGTTAGACTTGGAAGAGGTGAGCTGTCCCTTGAGCAGCTGTGGCAGTTATGCATTTACTTCAATTGTCATGTTGGGTATAGTTGTCATGTTGTCATGTTGGGCTATCCTGCCAGTCCAACACAAAACCTAATATAGCATAGCATTAAAATGAAAACATATTTGGTATCGTGTTTTTGTGTGTCATGATGGTATAGTTTTAACTTTGGGTCATGTTGTGCAATTGTGTCATGTGGGTATAGTTTAACCAGGAGTGTCGTGCTTTCAACTTTAATGAGTTTAGTACAGTATTACCATGACATCTTGTTCTCATATTTTTAATTGCAATGTTATACTATATTAGGTTTTGTGTTGGGCTGGCAGGATAGCCAAGAAGTATGCACACTTGCCCCTGAGATGTCAAGCCAGGTTTGAATCTCAGGACAGCTATAAACTGTCACCTTGGTGTTTTTAGGAAGCATGATTCAGCAATGTGTGGGCCGTCCCTCAGATGGATGTTCAACTGGGCGTCCCATCAGTTAGTGGACGTTAAAGATCCCATGGTGTCCTTCATGAAGAGTAGCCGTGCTATCGCCAGCACTCTGCCCAAATTCCAACTCATTTCCAGGTTGAACTGCATCAGCAGGACAGCTGTGCTTCCAGCAATTAATACCACCCACTTTCATTTGCTGCATGCAAAAGGAGGAGGAGAAGAAGAAGAAGAAGCTTTTGTGTTCATCTGTTGTAAATTGCTGCCTCCTTGATATATAATTAATCAGACCCTTAGCTTGAAGCAAACGGATGTGCAGGGTGCTCGTGTGGTGAAAATAGGCATATTTTGTACAAAAGCAGCACATTTTCACAAAAGGGCACAAATTTGACAAATAACGAATGGCATTTTCACCTATTTGTTTTCCCCATGTGCATCAGCACGACCTTGAACCAGACATGCTGTGACTCACGGAGACTGACGTTGCGCCAAAAATTTTTTTTTTCGCTGAAAACGTTTAATATTAAGTGACGATTCCCCTTTAAAGTTTCTTTCTGCAGTTTCTTCTGCTCTCTTTTTCTTCTCTGTGATGAGGGCATATTCCAATTATTCATTCCACAAGGCGAACGTTGCGTGAATGTTCCAAAAGGCGAGTGTTACACACTAACGACTTGTTCTCGCGAGACCTTCCACGTATTTGAGAGAATCTCATGAGAATAAGTCGTTCAGTCGACTTTATGAATCGTTCGTGCAATACAATGCTTGCCTTGAGGCTAATCAGGTTGAATAGATCGTCGCTTGAACACATGTTCTATTTACCATAAATTTAATCAGAAATTTATGAAAATTGCGTGGAAGCGGAATCTTATTGTAATCGTGTAGTTTCTTTGTTATTATTCTTATTTTGCTTTCCGTCCAATTTTGGCATGCTATTTCTCAAGCAATTCTTCATGGATTCACTTCAAATTTTGCTTAG
Source organism: Eptatretus burgeri (assembly GCA_024346535.1). Taxonomy (NCBI): domain Eukaryota; kingdom Metazoa; phylum Chordata; class Myxini; order Myxiniformes; family Myxinidae; genus Eptatretus; species Eptatretus burgeri. The sequence goes on along the minus strand of BROF01002168.1, from coordinate 134,026 downwards.
ATATTAATGCACACATGGAGAAGTGTGCTATTACTTTTGCTTTTGGCAGGATACGAATCCTAAATGCTGAGAAATCGTGAATTTTTTTGGTAAAACAAGTTCACGCTGCTCTGGGGGAGAGGTTTGGAGCCTTAGCAACCGAATCACCTTGCATCCTGAGAAATATTGTCGATGACTTTTGCACACGAAACAAGTGATTCTTATCCTTTGCATTGAGAGGCATTTTAAAAGGGGCGGGGCGGGGCGCTCCGCAGAGGGGCATGGTGTTCACCCCCCCCCCAACGATTTATTCAAGCTAGGGGTCTGATACTATTATTTGCTCATGGAGTTCTGCCTCATGAAAAAGGGTTATCTGGTAGTGGAGTGCTACATTCCTTATCAGGTTAACTCGTAGTGGAGAGCTGCCTTGTTAATAGGATTATGCAGTAGTGGGTGAAGTGCTTTTATGTCACAATATCTTCCTCGACTCTTTCTTTTCCTTTACTTCAGCAAAGGAAGCACATAGCGGAGATGACGGAGCGGCTACAGCCCAACGTCTCAGAAGGAGAGGTAAAATCTAAATCCCATTATTATATGTATGTTGTTATAATTCCACTTTTTGTTGGGAAAAATGACAATCTATGGTGTGCTTTCATCTGTGCATTTGTGCTTGCATGCACAATCAGATGCAACACTTGAATGGTGCTGGAAGTGAAGGGATGGATGACGATACTGTATTCTTGAAGGTAATGGCATTTGATTAATGCTCTTCCTAAATCATTGCATTTCCACCAAAGGAACAGTTTGAGAAAACGAGGCGATATGTTTTTTATATCTTACACACAGCTGAAACAAATCTTGATGTGTCATAATAACAATAATAATTTTAATAACAATAATAGAGCAAAGTAGATGTACATATCAAGTAAAAATGTGAAAAATTATTATTTTAACCTCTGTGTAAAAATGTGATTTCAAGCTCAGAAATCGGGAAGAGATGAGAAACAAAATCAATACTAGAACTGCCACTTTATAACTGCTGGCAGTGATGACCGGGTACCCAGTCCGTCCGCCTTTTGATACAACATGGGACTTTCTGCAGATGACAGTCACAAAGTTTCGCTTTGATCGGGAAAGTGGTT
>BROF01002168.1:81956-112508 GCA_024346535.1 Eptatretus burgeri | reverse complement strand
AGAGAGAGAGAGAGAGAGAGAGAGAGAGATATGGAAGAGGTGGAGATCGTGAATCAGGAAGTGGGGTGGATCAGTAAGGATGAAGTGAGGACTGCTATGAAGAGGATGAAAAGTGGAAAGGCGATTGGCCCAGATGACATACCAGCGGAGGCATGGAAGTGCTTAGGAGAGATGGCAGTGGGGTTGTAAACCAGATTGTTTAATAAAATCTTGGAAAGTGAGAGGATGCCGGAGGAGTGGAGATTAAGTGTACTGGTTCCGATTTTCAAGAATAAGGGTGATGTGCAGAGCTGTGGAAATTACAGAGGGATAAAGTTGTTAAGCCACACCATGAAGTTGTGGGAAAGAGTAGTGGAAGCTAGGTTGAGAAGAGAGGTGACGATTTGTGAGCAGCAATATGGGTTTATGCCAGGAAAGAGCAACACTGATGCGATGTTTGCTTTGAGAATGTTGATGGAGATGTATAGGGAAGGCCAGGAGTTACATTGTGTGTTTGTGGATTTAGAGAAAGCTTATGATAGGGTGCCAAGAGAGGAGTTGTGGCATTGTATGAGGAAGTTGGGAATGGTGGAGAAGTATGTGAGGATTGTGCAGGATATGTATGAGGACAGTGTGACAGCGGTGAGGTGTGTGGTTGGAATGACGGAGCGGTTTAAGTAAAAGTGGGATTGCACCAAGGATCGACTCTGAGCCCTTTCCTGTTTGCAATGGTGATGGACAGGTTGACGGACGAGATCAGACTGGAGTCTCCATGGACTATGATGTTCGCGGATGACATCATGATCTGTAGGGAGAGTAGGGAGCAGGCTGAGGCGAGCCTTGAGAGGTGGAAGTACACACTGGAGAGAAGGGGAATGATAGTTAGTAGGAGTAAGACGGAGTACATGTGCGTAAATGAGAGGGAGGGTGGTGGTATGGTGCGTTTGCAAGGAGTTAAGGTGGGGAAGGTAGATGGGTTTAAATACTTGGGATCAACTGTCCAAAGTAACGGAGAGTGTGGGAGAGAAGTGAAAAAGAGAGTGCAGGCAGGATGGAGTGGGTAGAGAAGAGTTGCAGGAGTGATTTGTGACAGAAGGGTAGCTGCAAGGGTTAAGGGGAAAGTATATAAGACGGTAGTGAGACCAGTTATGTTGTATGGTTTGGAGGCGGTGGCGCTAACAAAAAGACAGGAAGCAGAGCTGGAGGTGGCAGAGTTGAAGATGCTGCGATTCTCGTTGGGAGTGAAGAGGATGCACAGGATAAGGAATGAGTATATTAGAGGGACTGCGCAGGTAGGACGGTTTTGGAGACAAATTGAGAGAGGCGAGATTGAGATGGTTTGGACATGTGCACAGGAGGAATGCGGAGTATATCGGGAGAAGGATACTGAAGATGGAGCCGCCAGGCAGGACGAGAAGAGGAAGGCCAAAGAAGAGGTTCAAGGATGCGGTGAGGGCGGACATGTGGGTGGTTGGAGTGTCAATGGAAGATGTGGAGGATAGAGTGAAATGGAGACGGTTGATCCACTGTGGCGACCCCTAACGGGAGCAGCCGAAAGAAGAATATATATATATATATATATATATATATATATATATATATATATATATATAGTATATATTGTTGTGGTTTTCCGCCCGTCGGCGTGCGGGCGACCGCTTCAAGCCAATGGCAGCCGCTCTCGCCCACCGAACGGACAAACCGAGTCGCAGCTTTCAGATCAACGCCGAAATCCAGCTACGGGTGTATATTTAATCACACCACAGTCTTGTCAATACTCTACCCGCGCTACAGGGTCCGATCGCCGATTGGTCGATTTACCTCATTAATCGCGTGGGCAGACTACCGACAGACTGTACCTCAACGGGGCCTGCTTGGAAACAAGCCGCTAAGCAGCTCGCTCCGTTTGCGATTTGCCGAGCGGTGTATATCGCCAAGCCCCGTTGGACCCGATTCTTTTATCGGCTATTAAAAAGCCAGCTCGTATTCCGAACTTAATTATGGCAGTTCAATGAGGGAAAGGAGGCAACGAACGGGTTAACATTTAAACAACGACATTTATTTCACACCCGTAAGCAGTCATGCAGTCATGTATGCAACCAATGCACGTATGCAATCATGCAGTCATGTATGCAACCAATGCGCGTATGCAATCATGCAGTCATGTATGCAACCAATGCACATATGGGACAAAACACAAGCAAGAAAAAGAACTACAACCGTCTATTTATTATGTACACACATGCACTTAACAGCTCTACTTAAAGACATGGCGCCACAACGTTCATTCAAAGAAAACCCCGGAAAGAAAAGGGCAAGAACTGGGCCTCGTGGGTCTTTAATAGTCCACGGAGCTGTGAAGACCGAAAAAGCTCCGAGAGACCGCGCTGGTTACCTGCCGCCTTCGTGGCGACTCGCTGGGCGCTCCTCGACGTCCTGTCCACACGGCAGCTGGCGTGACCGCGGCGCGGCCCAGGCCTCATCGTGCGGTTCGTTAGATCGGGCCTAGTCGACAACGCCTCAGAGATACGAACGGGCCTTTGCTCTTTCAGAGTTGATGCTCTTTTAAGAGCCCGTCTGTTCCTCAATGTCATTTGGACTGTCCCGGGGCCCGATCACCTCGGACCGTTACGCCGCTGGTTGGCGACTCCTCTCCGGCCTCTCTCCAGCAACCCACAGTTCGGCACGGCCCGGCAGGCTGCGCTCCAGGCTTCCGTCTCCTCCGCTCTCTCCAGCTCCTCATCGACTGCAGACTCCAGGCTGACCCAGCTCCCAACGTGACTCCACACAATTCAGCTCAACTGCTGACTGCACCCAGACAGACTCCATTCGACCCTCTCCTCAACTCTCTTCCCTCTCCTCCACTCTCTTCCCTCTCCTTCACACAACAACCACACACTTCCCTTGCGTTCAGCGCGCCCTTTTATCCCCCTGGTGCCTTGCCCCTCCCTTCGCGGCACGCCGGGGGGGGGGGGACATTCCAACAGAGATCGGCTGGATTAGTTGTTGTTTCCCAACCGTCAATCTTGTTTACCCGATCTGAAGGAAATTGGGGTGGGAGTTGAGTTCCAACCGTCAATCTTGTTTACCAGTTCGCAGGGAACTTGTAAGGTGAATACTTTTAACTGTCGCTTTCCGAGGGAGTGATGGAGTTGTTGTTGTTGCCCTTTGGTGTTCGTGGAGATGTCGACGGTTGTGGAGAAGTTGGTTTGTGGTTGTTGTGGCTGGCGCTGTGGTGTGGATGGCATGGTTGTTGAGATGCGGTTGTGGAGAAGGTGGTTGAGATGCGGTTGTGGTGGTTGTTGCAAAATAAAGATAGCCAAAGAATAATCCTACCTCAAAGATCACAGCCCGGTTACACGAATAAAGTCCTCCAGACCTCGTTGGGGAAATCTATCTGAACACAGACTTATCAACATAACTGATCTCTGGGATACCTGAATGGTGTTCTGTGAATTTCCACAACCGTAACTATATATATATATATATATATATATATATATATATATATATATATATATATATATATATTGTTACGAATTCTGGCCCGCCCGGCGTGCGATCGGCCACGTAACTCGAATCGCGACGCGTCGCCCACCGGAACGGACAATTCAGTCATGACCCTCTTGGAACTCCCGCCAAGGAGCTAGCCACGGGTGGGGGTTTAACCTCACCACAACCCAGTCCGCATTCTACCCGCGAGAAATAGGGTGAATCACCGAATGTTGATATACCTAAGTACCCGCGCGGGTAGCGTACTGAGGAGTTGTACCACGCCGCAGGTCGACTCCGGACACGAACCGCTTAAGCGGCTCGTTCCGTGCTGCAGGGATAACCGAGCGGAGTTATCGTCGACCTCGACGGTTCAGTTTTACTTATCGGGTGTTTCAACCCACTACCAATCCCTTACGTGATGCAAGATGGAACTTTCAACCGAAGGAAAGGACGCAACGAAACGGGAAACAATTTGACAAGCACTTTTATTCACACTCAGACAAGCATGTATTCACAGCCATACAAAAATGCACATATAACAGTCAAAGCAAGAACAATACGCAGAGTTACTACCGAATAAAAAAGGCAATTATTTTCAGCACACTTATACTGGTTTACTTACAAGACTGGCGCCACACATACATTTACACAAAAAGCAAAGAAAACGAAAGCCACCCTCATAGGCAAGGAGGCAGACAGGTCTGTGGACCAAATGAACGTGGGACCTGGGTGATCGGCCAGGTCCACGAGACCGAAGGGGTCTTACCCGCACCCTCGTGGCGCGATGGCGGGCTAGCCGCAATGTCCGCGTAACGCGCCTGACTCCGTGCCGCTGGTATGGTCGGTGAGCTCCTCCAGGCGTGCGTTGCGCAGGCACGTGTTGGTCGGTCGACACCACGGTTTGGGGCGGGGAGCAGACGGGGTTACCAGCTCTATCTCAGCGCGGATGGGGGGAATTGTTGATGCTCGGGCTCGGGAGAGGGGAATGGCGGACGCTCCGTCCCGCTTGCGGAGTCTCGGGACCGCACCGACTCCGGCGAACTCTCGCCCCTGAGCCCTCTTCTGTGTCCCTGCTCCACTCCGCGACTCGTCCCTTGACCTCCACTCCGAGCTCTGTCCCCTTCTCCGTCCGATCCCCGCAACGACAACCTCTCAGACTCCGCGACTTCCCACTAGCGCCACTTTCTGCACCACTTCCCGCACACTGACTCGCGCCACTTTCTGCACCCCTTTTTTTTTTACACCGACTAGCGCCACTTTCTGCGCCACTTTCTGCACTCCTTTCTCCACACACGAGCTGCGTTGTTCTCGCGTTTTTATAGACCGGGGGGAGGAGCCTGTATGCAGATTCGCGGATCAAAATGCGCTTGGAGGCGGGGTCACGCCGCCCGACGCTCACCCATTGGACGGAGAAAAAGGGGCGTGAGCCTCCCCGATCCGTTTTCCTCTCCTAAAAGGAACGCATTCACAGCGGGTTCGGAGGCGGGGCCATGCCACCTGATGCTCAGTCATTGGATGGAAGAAAAGGGGCATGAAGCCTTCCTGAACCGTTTTCCTCTCCCGAAAGGAACGCATTCATAGCGGGTTCGGAGGCGGGGCCATGCCACCCGATGCTCAGTCATTGGATGGAAGAAAAGGGGCGTGAAGCCTTCCTGATCCGTTTCTCCTCTCCCGAAAGGATCCATGTGCAATCGTGGCTTGCTGCGTTCGGCAAGAATCACTGAATGGGCCCTGGACAGCACGACGTTCGGTGTTGACTGGTGGTGTGGTTGATGGTTGTGGAAGGAGAAAGGCGAAGGTGGTGGGGGGTTTGCTGTGGTGGTTTGGTGGTTGGCGGGTGTCGTTTGGGAATGGCGGTGAAGCGATGTTTGCGGGATGGAGTTATGGAGGTAAAGAGGCGAAGGTGGTGGTGTTTGAGTTGTTGGCGGCTTAATGGTCCAAAATAACGATAGAGAAAGAAAAATGGCTAACTGAAAGCCTCGCAGCCTGGATGAATTACACATATTCCCCCTAAACAACAGGTGTGGACTAACTACACATGAACTTATCGATATATCTCACCTGAGGACCCTTTATGGTGTATTGCGAATTTCCACAGCCGTAACAATATATATATATATATATATATATATATATATATATATATATATATATATATATATATATATATATATATATATATGTATAATGACATGTATGAGATAATTATAGTTAACCACACAAATATCATCTATATAACGACATGTACGAGATAATTATAGTTAACCACACAAATATCATCAACATACCGACATGTACGAGATAATTATTGTTAACCACACAAATATCATCGATATATCGACATGTATGTGATAAAATTTTAGCTAATCCTAATTTTTTTCTCCTTCATCAGTTTCTCCATAAATGAAAATTCACAGAAAACATGAAAAAATGTCCTCTAGTAGGGGGGCTGCAATTCCTACCCATGGGAATAACCTTAACATGTTGAAACATCATCTCACAAAAAGACACAAAATTTTAAATAAAATATAATTAACAGCATCCTTAAACTTCAGCTTATAAAAATTAATGAAAACTAGAGTATTTCTTTTTAGAAAAGAATGCTCTATCAAACCTGACACATAAAAACTTATTAAATAAAAAAAGTTAAAAACCTTGTCAGTTACTTTGAAGAGTGAATCCCTCATGCGCACTAAATTCAAATTTGTAAATAAAGTTATAATAAAAATCGAAAACTTCAACTGACTTGATATTGAGGCATCTAATTCAATCCAAGAAATATAAAGAAGAATTAATGTTTCAGAAAGTGCTAATACCAGAATTCTTCTCAATTGCTAAACAATATTTCCTGAACTGTTCTCCAGCAACTTGTTAGCCTGAGTTAACTATAACCAATAACTGTTTGGTAGAACACTGCCTGGAGGAGGAGGAGTTTGGGACCATACTCTTTGCAGAGTGTTGGTGCTCTAAGCAGTCTCCTTGGCTATTGGGAACAATCCTGGACGGGTCACCACTCCGACACAGTATACCAGAATGCTGGCACTTATTTTGCCGACCTCGGAAGGATGACAGGCCGAGTTAACCCCACCTGGTATTAATTCAACAGCTGAGTGGGATTTGAACTCAGGAACCTAGGATCCAAAGCTGGCCACCCAAATCATTCAGCCAACCCCAGGCATAAAAACAATTACGCCAACTGCCTGTCACCCACTATAAACCTATAGTTGTATGGGTTAACACACAGAACATATAACAATGGGAGCATGATACAAGAATGGTGGGAGAGGGAAGCCCAAAACAATGGGGAATAGAGACATTAGGAGATCTGTGGAAGGGAGAGGGATGGGGCGGGGAAAACGGGGTATACAAGATGGACACTACAGGGACTTTCAGGAAGGAAAGCAGGGAATTTGAAGGAGGTGTGTTTGGGGTGGATTAATGGGGTAGAAAAAAAATCAAGGTTTTGGATGGGGGAAGATAAGAGATGGTGGTGAACAGCTGTTTCTGTTGTTTTCTTTGTTTTTTGGTGGGAGTGGTGTAAGGGGAGAGAATTATGGATGGTTATGTAAATACTATCATGTAAATTATGGTTCAATTTGGATGTGGAAATCATGTGTTGACGCACTTCAATTCATACATGTATTATATTCCAATTAAAATGTACACAAAATAATATCAGCAACATGCATGACATTGCAGGTCCATGTGGATGCATCTGATATGATGTACAAACGAAGTATTGTGTTAAACCATGCATACGTACGTACACACACACACACACACACACACACACACACACACACACACACACACACACACACACACACAATCGTAGCATAATTAATTAATGTGAGCTGCTGGTGTTTCCTCTCATTATTAAAGTTATAATCGCCCCGTAGGCTGGCAGAGTTTGGGTGTGCTTAGTCTCCACCAATTCATACCTGCTTTTCCTGAAAGATTTTATTATCTCCACCACCGAAGGTGGATGGAGATTATATTTCACTCATCTGTCTGTGGGCAGGATATCTCAAAAAGTTGTGGATGGATTTGGATGAAATTTGGTGGATAGGTTGGATGTTTGACAAGGACAATTTGATTCGATTTTGGTGAAGATCCAGATCCTATAATTTTTAAAATGATTCTTTCCTATTTAGATATAGGGTCCAAAACGATATATGGCATGATATAATGCAAACCGTGATGTCTGTCCATGCTTTCCTTTGTCTCCTCTTTCCGGCGGCCGCTTCCCACGCCACGATTGAAAAGCTCTGTATGAAGGAAAAGCTCAACATTCGACCACAAGAAAAGCATGATGCCAAACAAGATACATTTTTAGCGTATAAATATAACATGGAATTGGTTTATTTAACAGTGTGTTCAGATACAACCATATTGTTATGGATTCAGCGGTGGCGGGATTCGCACCCGACTCTTGACCCCAGTGTTAAGGATCCAGGTGGGGGGATTCGAATGCCACCCAAGTCGGCTCCAATCCGTAACCAGTTTGGGTTTTCGCACCCTTCTCTCAACGGCCAAATGTTACAGATTCGGCGTCACTTAACAGCCGCCGTCTCCGGGGTTATAACGCCGGCTGGTTCGGCACAGGCCTCGGGTCACGCGCCTCGAATCGTGATACCAACGTACACCTGGACCTTACCAGCTGGGGGAATAGACCCCGGTTACAGACTGGTTTTGTCAGAGACCAAGCGAATTCTGCCAGTCTGTAACCATTTTGGTTGTATATCCAAATCGAGCGGATCGTTCCTCGGCACGGCACGAATTAATTAAAGGCGGCAAATCTCATATAACTCAGCCAGATTTATTGGGGACACCTCGGGGAACACAACACAAGCAAAGCATTCACGACAATGTTATAATTAATCTATAACCCGTTCTTAACGAGGGAGCTACGGATTACGGGTTTCAAAGGGGACCCTAATGAGATAAACCTGAGACAACATGCAGACAAGACACGGACAGCATGCAGACAAGACACAGAGTACTTGGTGATGCTTCATGGATGAGAGGAAAAGTGTCAAAAGCACGAATGTGGCTCGCGACAAGCCGATGTCCACGGATTCGAGCACCCAAGCTCAAACACGCCGCGTGGCAAAATGGCGGCGTCGTCCATTTGTCGCAGCCCTCACGCACGCAGCCTCAGCGCGTTCAGCCCCCGTAAGGTCGACGGTACCAGAGCGGAAGGTCCACGTGTGCTCCAGCTGGCCCTTCACAAGGTCCAGCATACAAATCCAGGCCTGGCCTGTTCACCAGACAAGGCCAAATTGGGGTGTTGGGCTACGCAGGCGGATAGACAAATGTGTCGAGAACCTCCTCATGAAAGTCGATCGCCGATTCCACAGCAGCCAGTTCCTCTCGACGCCGATTGCAGCCTCCCACTAGTCATTTCTATACAGCAGAAATCCTCACTCGACAATCAGGCTCAGTTACTCCCTCAGCAGATGGCAGACTCGACCCTCAGGTTCAGGCCGTTCCTCTCTTACAGATTACCGACCACACGCACCGTGAGTTACTCCCTCAGCAGATCGCCGACTCGACCTCAGGCTCAGTTACTCCCTCGGCAGATCCACCACTGCCTTTCCGGCGCTCGCTCGCCTCAAAGCCGACTGGCTCCTCCCTTCAGTTTCACTTCCTTCTCTAGGCCACTCCCCCTCTCAGAGCGCTGGGCGGGGACTCGTATGGAGAAGAGAAGGAAGGAGAAGAACCTCTCGGTATACCACCACGGTACGAACAATAAACAGCCTCTTCCACCTCCCGACACACATGTAACGTCCATTTACCGAACAACCTGGCTAAACATGCATTTAATGGGGGATCTGGGCTAATCCTATATTTAATAACAAACTAAGGGCCATTTCCGCAACACTACCCCCACCTTTCTCCCGAGGCTCTCCCAAGCCTCCATCTGGGGCAGCCCACGGCAATGGCCCTGTCTAACGTACAGCACAGATCTCCCATTTACTCTAACCAACAACATGGGAAGCACTTAACTCCAAAAACCAAAGTGTCACAGTAAGATTGGCATATCCCTATCCTCGTGTGTCGGATCACTAATCTAACAACAAATTCACACTCTATGCACACGACTTAACATTCTAATTATGGATTTGAATGGAGGGCATTCAATTTTACTTTTAACACCAATATTTGCATAGGAGCAGAACATTCAAAGTTCTTTCACATGTTCGCTCCTTCATGCCCCCTCCCGGCAGTGTTGTCCATTCACCCCTGAGGGTTTCCTCACGTCGTGGCCTTATTGGCCTCTCACCAAGTGAGTTCAGTCGGCCCAGTGGCCTAATCTCACAAAGAGTTCTTCGGCGCAACGGCCCACAAAAATGGCATGAATCTTCGGCCGCAACGGCCCACAAAATGGCATGAATCTTCGGCCGCAACGGCCCACAAAAGCACTTTAGCCTCAATGGCCCACAAAAATGCTTCGGCCCATATGGCCTACTCACAAGCAGCAGGTAACAAGCCCTGCATTGGACAGCAGGTGACACAGCAATGGTGGCACGGTGATATCGATGGTAAACAAATGCAGTTTGGAGGTGTTCTTGAGGACGCAAGTGGGTGTGATGACCTCAGACCAGGTGAGATGGAGTGTACCCTTACTTAACCTTCCTTGCCTGACTTGTTTTGGTTAAGTTCTCTCTTTTTTTTTTTCTTTCTTTCGTTTTTTTTTTTTTCTTTTACTGACAGGATGGTGTGTTTCTTACTCAACGTTATCTTTGTGGGTGTGTGCTCATGACATACTGGTGGCCTCGCTGGCACTTGGAGAGGGTGACCTAGCCTGGCCCTTGCTAACAAATTTTCCAATCAACACTACTCGTACCAGGTGTCACACATGAATGGTGCAGAGGAGAGTCCATCGAACCTAACCATTTACTTTTATCTCGAGACAATGCAACAAACCCGGGTATGACTAGAATGATCATAATGACCAATCTTTTCCAACCTGGCACACTTCCATTCTATTAATCCTGGGAAAGGCCCTTATTTGTCTTTTTCCATTTGGAGGTGCTCGGCATAACTCCCTGGCTGGGGAGTGTGACTACTACTAGGCCTCTTTGACTGCTTCCAATCGGGGGTGGAGGACACCCAGTGACCTCGGGGTTCACCTGAGCGTGCTTCTGGCGCTCCTAACTAAGCGGTGGCTCTCTCTAGACCCCATACGGTGCTCTCCTTGCACCCATACTGTGCTCTCCCAGCACCTATACTGTGCTCTCCTGGCACTAAAACCTACCGTGCTCTCCTGGCACTAAACCTACCGTGCTCTCCTGGCACCTCTGACAGCCTTTACCTGCCAGGACCCCCAAAGCCCTGGAGTCCTATTTCCCGACTCACCAACTTCAAATACCATGTCACACTCCCAGCCAGTACCACCATACCTTGGCCTGCCCTACCCCTCGCAGTCCACCTGCACAATGGAACGGCAGCAAGAAACCATGTCAAATCCTCTAAGTCCCCCTAACCTACACTAACTTGGCTAAGAGACTCCTCCGACAGGGTACGTTGTTCGCACTCACTCTCCTCATTCGCACAACCACGCCATTCACCCAAACACTTTAGTCATTCATTCCACAGTGCCACACACCCAGTCCACAACACCATCCAACACCTTTCACTTTTATGTGAAAACAAAAACACACCAGTCCCTCGGATCCCACTTGGTCATCAAATTTAACTGGTACACTTTTTCATCAAACCCCAACCAATTTGTCACTACGTCCGTCGTACGCTGGCTTCCTCCATACTGCCCTAATCGTTTATTTCCAACAATTGAAACAAAACATCAAAATGTCTTCACCAGCCCCATGGAACCTTTGCATGGTTCCAACCAGGCATTTCAGTCTTTCCTCAAACAAGCCACTCTTTGTCATCCACTTGCTTCAGGTGTGTCTAACGCTCTGCCTGTAATGTCTCCACCACTATTTTTTTAAAAAAATAATCACCCAAATCCACTAGTGCCACTCTTATCCTTTCTGTCAGTCTCAATTTGCAACAACTCTCGATATAATTTTCAATCAAGATTTTCACATCCCAATATGGCCTGCTTCTTTGGCTCATTGGAAGGGGAGTGAGAGAACGAATCCCTCATTACATGACCCCGCCGTCTTTCCGCCACAGCTCAAAGGGGTCACGTCTCAATTGGGCTTGTGGTCCACCCCCTCCTTTTCTCCAGGGTTCGCGGAAGTCAGGTAAACCCCAATCGGGGGACTGGCCCCCGATTCTCCAGGGTTCACGGAAATCAGGTAAACCCCAATCGGAGAAGCGGCCTCCCCCTCTTCTCCAGGGTTCAAGGAAATCAGGTAAACCCCAACCGGGGCAGCGGCCTCCCCCTCTTCTCCAGAGTTCACGGAAATCAGGTAAACCCCAATCGGAGAAGCGGCCTCCCGCTTCCCTGTAGACTTCCCTGTATAACTCCCTGTAGACGGAGAAACCCCACTCAGCTAGCCAAACCCCTTGTGTGCTCAGAACGGTTTGAAGACCAAGTGACACACGCCAGTGCCACTTGCTACTCATCTCCGCTCTACCCCAAAGTTCCTGTGAGGCTGATAGAGAAATTAAAATCCAATTTCTAAAGCCTGCTCCTGGATGCAGCACCTCTAACTCTGTAAGAACCCATGTGGAGCTGCCCATTATCGTTTCTGTCCCCTGTGTCAAGTTCTGTCCTGGTGGCATTTCTATTTCCCCTTGCACCTCTAACCTATTTCTGACGTCACCATTCATTCCACGCTCAGGACTCCCACACATAGCAGGCTGTACACATTCCAAGGTTATGTGTTGACCTTCCACACATTCACCCTTGCCTGTATACTGACCAACTGCCTCGCATTCCAGGGCTACATTCCCGAACGCCACATGAGTACCCACACACGTTTCGGCCTCGGCAGCACATACCGGTGCTGTAGTCTGGACTGTGGACTCACAGCATTCATTCACAGGCACTCCACAAACACATCCAAGGGTCATGCATACGTGCACTCCATCGGACAGTCTCCTCGTTAACATAAAATTCAATTTCTACCTTAAGCTCATCGTCCGCACAATGTATGCATGTACCCACGTACCTGCTTCGCTCCAGTCACCTCGGTCCGGTCGCTTCTCTCCAGCAGGTTGCTCATCATCGGTTCGCCACACTCCTTTTCCATAGTCTTTCCAAATACAGCATCATTAATTAATTTATAAAAGTCCTTCTCAAAATCTGTTTTTGCTTCTGTTCTCCTTTTTGTATTAAAATCAATACATTTCTTTAACCAATGACTGTTTAAATTTCAAAATTCGATGAATTTTTCTCACTCTCAACCCAGCAGATAAATATTGTCTCAAGTTCCTTTGATGTAAAACATAACTTTCTTTATCATTTAATGTTGTAAGTAGTTTTTTTCTGGAGATTTACCTTTTATATTAAATGACTGTTGGTAATCACTTAACCATTCTTTTCTTGGACTTTCTTTATCAGGGGCATAAGGTAGGTCTTTATGTTTGTTATGAAGTTCTTCTGGATATTTTAAATCAACCTCAAAATAATATCCAACTTCAGCTTCATCCAATTCTTTTTGAGAGGAGATAACAATGTCAAGTAAAACTTTTTCATAATGTTTTTCATTAACCCATTTAAGTTTTCCATAAGGTAAAAATTGAGACATAGCCCACCCATACAAATTGTTAGCATCATAATACATCAGGTAAGAGTTGTCCTCATTCTTATTTTAATCAGGAAGATATTTGTGATTTGCTTTAGCATATCTCTTCGAACATACTTGAGATATCCCTCCTCTTTTAGCCTTCTCTATCATTAAAAGCATATCTATATCACTGATTAATTCCAAATTTTGTTTTGTCATTTTTAACATAGAACTCCAAGACAAGCATGGGGCTGTGTAATAGTGAACGGGGTCTAATCCACAAGAATTTTTATTATGACAGACTGTTCTAAAAGTTTCAAACACATCATCCAATAACAATAGATCAGTTTTAAGATACAAATCATGATATTCTCCAAGATTCTTTACATTAAACTTCTCCCAAACCTATTTAGCTTGTGTATAATCTCTATCGAAAATATGAGTTTTATTTAACTTTCAATAAAAACTTTTCCTTGAAGGAAGTTGTGTTTCTTTAAACTTCTCAAATGAATTCATATAGTCATACAGATATATTCCCTTTTGTGATAAGAGATCAATCTCTTCTTGATTTGGGAAATGTGATTTAAGATTCGGGAAGTTTTTAATATTTGATACTAAGTTAAATAATGTACTTGACATAAACTTGTATGTGTCAAGAAATCTGATATGGGTTATGGGGGATGTATGAATTGTTTTTGTGAATGAGATGTATTTTTGATCTGTGTTAGGAATGGCAGAAATATCTCCAGATGTCTTTGAAAGTTCATTTATAAATAGATGTGTGTCATAGTGAGCGTTGTTGTGAAGAAAGACAGGAATAAAATTTGGAGGCTTGTAATTAAGATTACAACGGGAATGAGCTGGACCTCAATATTTACCAGGAAGATGACAGTGATCCGTAACCTGATGTCTCCCTCAATTTTCTCCTCACAAATATGACAGATACTGTTCTTTCTAAATTCCTTTTTCTCTCCCTTTGTTAATGACATTGGTTTATAGGTTTTAACCATTATTTCTCTTAGTCTTATACAGTCTTTTTCCAATCGTTTGACAAACTCCTCTGAGGCATCTTCTCCTCGATAAAGTTCGAACTTGTTGCATTCATCACCAACAGATGATATGATATCAAAACAGAAACCACAAGGAGTATGTTTTTGATATTTATTTGTGTATGATTTATTTGAATTTGGAGAAACAGTATCTATCTTTTCAAGGATACTTTCAAAATCAGAATATATCACAAACGGATGTTTTATCGATTTGTTACAATCTTTGAATGATATGTTTGAACCTGCTTTTGGTAAATTGATTACGGTTGACTTATGATTACTACAATATTTTGAATGTTGATTTAATCGTTCTTTTGTGGGCAAGGAGTTGAGACATCTCTTACAAGGATACATTTTACATTTTCTCTTATATAGTTGTGATTTGGTTAATCTTGAGAAATTTTTGATGAAAGCATAATGTGATTTTCCTGTGAAGTAAAGTGGAGAAGGTCAATGTGTGTTTCATCATTTTTATAGTTTGAAATTTTTAATATCGGAACTTTGTTTGTATCCATTAATCAATATACATTAACAAATAGATTATTCATTTTCTCAAATTTAGGAATATCTCTCAATGACATTGGAAACTTTAAATCTTTAACATTTAATGTATTCTCGTATTTCTTGTAATGTTCAACCCTTTCAGGATTCTATTGTGGAGGATGTAAGTGAGCAAGAATAGACCATAGAAAACATTTATTACCTTCGCAAACTTTGTTGCGAAGGTTATATTTTGATCGCTGTGTATTTTTTATTTGTGAATATGTGTGTTTGTTTGTTTGTTATTCGCATAACTCCAAAAGTATTGAACTGAATCGCAGCAAATTTGGTGGGATGATTGGTTATTATCCGAGGACCATTTGATTAGATGTTAGTAGCGATCGGGTCAAAGGTCAAGGTCAAAGTCATGAAAAGGTCAAAATCGTCTTTTTACCAGAGCGCGATCAATTTGTATCCAATTTGCATGCAACTAATGCCAAAATGTTCAGAATTCAATGCCCCATCTTGTGATATGTGACATGACACAATGACGTAATAACCCTTATTAGCGGTTGGGAGTCAAAGGTCAGGGGGGGTCACGACATTGTAAAATGTGCGGTTTTAGTCATAACACGGTCAATTCTTATCCGATTTGCATGAAACCAACAACAAAATGTTGACTGTTCTGTTCGCCACACTCTAATACCAATTACAAAATTAAGAGTACAAAGGTCAAGGTCGAGGTCATGAAAAGGTCAAAATCGTCATTTTGCCATAGTGCGGTCGATTTTTATCCAATTTGCATGCAACCAATGCCAAAATGTTGTGAATTCAATGCCCAATCTTGTGATATATGATATGACACAATGACGTCATTACCTTTGTTAGCGGTTTGGGTCAAAGGTCAGGGGGGGTCAACGACCTTTATCATCATAATGCGGTCAATTCTTATACAATTTGCATGTAAATAGATTCAAAATGTTTAGAATTCAATTCCCTATCCTGTGATGTGTAATATTTGACAGTGACTTTATTCTTCCATGTTTCGTGTTTTGTCAAATGATGTACGTGGTTAGTTCAGACGAACTCTTATACGTCCTTTTCAGGCTAATATGTCCCTTTGGTTACCAGTTTGGGCATTTTACTTTTGCAGGATTAATTTTTGTATGAACCATGCATTGTTAGTTTCTCAGTTGTTCTCAAATAATACAAAACAATTAACTGTTTCAATTGTACAATGAATGTATTTTGTTCACAATAAATAACTTATTTAGAAAAACAGAAACTTGTATGTGCTAAATGCCCCTAAAATGCCAGAAAATAATTTCTTATAATGTGACCAGTTGTCACCAGATTGACTTGACACCGACACCCAAAACAGTCAGGGAGTTCATACAGAAATTGTACAATGTACGTGAATCAGTGTCAAAAAGCAGGAAATTTAATGTTTTTAAGCCATCATAACACATACGAGATGGCAGACGTGGTATGGGATTAAATACCCTCACAATCAACGGTTTCTGGGGGGGGGGAGCAAAATGTAGCGTTGGCGAAGGTATGCGCTCTACTGAGTGCCCGTTCTAGTTATCTTTGTTTTGAATATTAACAACCACTTTCTTAAGTGTTATCTCTTTTGGTAAATCGATATAAGAAGAAGCTTGAAGAGGATCTGATTTTAAGATGTGTATATCTAAAGAGATTATTTTTGTAATAGTAAATCCACTACCTACTAGTGTTATCAACATCTTGTTCTTGTCTCGGAGTTCATCGTAAACATCACATCTTACAAAATCTTGAAATGATGAGATAAAGTGAGGGTTTGTCCTCATATTGGGAGTAGTTTCATCGTCTTGTCTCACCATATTCATTTTTACTCCCATATAAAACTTAAAAGTTTTCATTTCACTTAATGTGTTTTTAATTATAGTTTCAATACTTTGTTTCACCATATCAACAGCTTCCATGATTGAAGATGGTCCAGGGTTTTGAAAACGAAATAATCTTATTTTTATATTCCCTTGAATGCCCCATAAGTGTTTTCAATGGAGAATTTAGCTTCCCTTTCTTCGTTGTTCTTGTGTTTGCGTGATTGAAGGTGTTTATTATAAAAAAAATTCAGAATATCATTATCACATCTATCGCAATGTTTTTTTTCTTGGTCAAGTGGAGATATTCATCTGAAAAGATTGAATGTGTGTTTGTTGGTTTGAAGGTGTTTTTTATAATATTTATATTTGTGATTACAAACATCGCAGTACGTTGTATTCCCCATATTTATATACTAAAACTTTGCTTAAAATAAAATGTTCTTGATAAAAATTTCGTTTAATCTATCGGTGAATCTGTGCTTAAAACCATTTTATCCTCCAACTTTTTTCACGTAATAAATACAATGTATCAAGACACAAAAGACAAGTTTCAATCAACCTCTTCATTTGTAAAAGATACTGAGAAACATGTCAAGGATGTAAAATTGAACAAAGATAAATATAACAACTATTGGATAAAAACAATTATGGTGAATAATATGAGTTCTTCGATTTCCTTCAGTGGAAGGGTTTTTAGTGTATCTGGAAAAACATCAATTAAAGTATCTCTCACAAAAGTTTCTCCTCTCCTTCTGGTAATATATTCAAAACTAGAAAAAGCAATGAAACAAGAAAGAGTATCAAAAAATAAAAACCTTATGTATGAAGCTTCAGAAAGAAAAGATAAGACCATCTGTAATATGCAAGGAGAAATTTGTATTTTTTTCAACAACCCTAAAGATGTAAATCCTGATGAAATAAAGGTTGTTAATACATCAGGTGAAATGACATTTCATTCAATAGTAGTTAAGGAACATTTTAAAATTACCCTTAACATAAAAAAATGTAATAGTTGAATCTGTTCATGAAAAATAGTATATAGATATCGATGGTAATGTTTTCTCTACTAATTAAATATGAGTGATTATTCAACTGAAGATTTTGAAGATTATGAGAGTGGTGACAGTTATGATACCGAGAGTTTGTGTTCAAATGACAGTTATGATACTGAGAGTTTGTGTTCAAACGATAGTTACAAAAGTAGTTTTATAGATAATTGTGAAAGTTCCGAAGATGATACCGAAGATGAATTTTAGTTTAAGTAAAGTTTTACTTTATTAATATGATAGATTTTGAGCCTCTTGAATTCCCTGATTCTCCATATGACAAATTTGAGAATTGTCCTGCGTGTGAAAGATGGGGATTAAACACAGAGTCAAAAGCCTATAAACAATGTATATTCTGTGATTATCTTCTAATTAATGATAATAAAAAATAGAAAAAGGAAAATAATTTTTAGATTTACACCAAAAATGAATTACTTTACAAGATTGATTGGAGAAATGAATGTAAAGTATGAGGGTGATAACACACCTTTCCTTACAAGGGAAGAAACTGAATGTATTCGAGAAATGTTCAAAGGATTGTTGTTATATCTTATTCACGATTGTCATTTTCAGGGAAATATCAACACAAGATATTGTATAAATAAAATAAGGGATTATCTTGAAATTAAACCTGAACTTAGGTTAAAATATAGTTTCGAAAAAAGCCAATAATAAATTAAATAACCTGTTTTCCAAATATATAAATGAATGATTTTTTACCCATTTGGGAAAATAACATAAAATTTAACAACCATAAAAATCTTCCAAATTCATTAAGATGTCTAATAGTTGGTTCAAGCAGATGTGGAAAAACCTGCTTACTTTTAAAGATGCTCCTGACTCCCAACTTTTTAGATTATGATAATTTAATAATTTTCACAAAGTCAAGTTTTCAACCTGAGTTTCAACTACTCTCACCACGTTTTAATGTTGGTCTTCAAACAGAAGATATAATCGGTTTATTTAAACTTCAAAACAAACTAAATGATAACAACATTGAAGATATAATGCAACTATTTTGTGATGCACAGAGATATAAAAAGAAATCAAAACCGATAATTTGTATTCTTAGTGATAATACGGATGATATACCTTCTCCCCAAGATTTGGATAAATCAAAAAAGAACCTCGTTATCTTTGATGATTGTGTTAATGAGAGAAACCAAACGGTAATGGACAGCTACTACACAAGAGGGAGACATTCTTCTTGTAATTGTATTTATCTTAGTCAATCATACTTTTAACTTCCTCATCGTTCCATCAGAAGCAATGCTAACACTTATTTAATTCAAGTTATATTCAATAGATATAAATAAACAATTTTTGGAGAGATAATTGTTCTACATTATGTAGTGAAAAGCAATTTGGGGATAATATGAAGCA
Organism: Eptatretus burgeri; assembly: GCA_024346535.1. Taxonomy (NCBI): domain Eukaryota; kingdom Metazoa; phylum Chordata; class Myxini; order Myxiniformes; family Myxinidae; genus Eptatretus; species Eptatretus burgeri. Next base: position 93,561 of record BROF01002168.1, on the reverse strand, counting down.
CATGACTGAAAAATATAAATATATTGTTGTGAAACAAGATGAGATATTAAGGGATATATTTTCATATATAAATGACAACTATTATTATAAATGTTGTGGGTAAATCTGCTTCTGGAAAAAGTTTCATAAATCAAGGTTCTTGCATAGTAGAAATGAGAATATTGTAAATTTACTTTAAAAACACCCCGTGATACGCACTGTATCAACAACAACTAAAGCAATAAAACCTGTTTAAGTAGAAGGTGAAGATTATCACTATATTTCAGTAGAGGAACATATGCAATTGAGGAATGAAGGTCAAATATTTGAGGAGGTTTCTCTTGGTACAACAAAATATTCACATTGTAAGAGTGAGTTAAAGAAACTAAAATCTGGTGGTCTTGGGATATTAGAAACTAATCCAGAAGGAATGAGACAAATTATTAAACATCTGAGCGGGGTTAAAATTTTATCATTCGGTTTTGATGTTGATGAAGAAACTCAACGCAAACGTATGAAAAGCAGAGATACAAGTATTAGTGAAGAAGAAATTACAACTCGTATTAATGTTAATAAATAATTTAATGAAATATTTAAAGAAAAGGATTTATTTGAACACATCTACTTGTATGATGAAGAAAAGGAAAATTTCCCTGTTGATCTTTACAATTCATTAAATGATATTTTCCAATAAAAACATGGATGTGAAAGAAAGAGCAAGAAGATTTATGGAACATCAAGAGTTGGTTTCAAAAGTTGTAAAACAACAGGAAGACATAAAGAAGAAACACAGACAGAAACTAACGGGTGAAGAAGCATTTGAAAGAAAACAAGATAAATTTTTTAACCACTTTTAAAAACTTCCCAAGAAAAAATTATAGATGTTTCCACAGTTGCCACATTAGAATATATTCTGAAAAAAACTTCAAATGTTGAAAGATTTCATTCAAATGACAGAGGAATAATTAGGGCATATAGGAGCTTTTGATGATGAAGGATTATTTCAACAACTGGAAGAGATTAATCTACCCCCTGATTATATTGTGAATGCTCTTCAAAACAATGAATATTCAGCGGATTCAAAAACCAAAGCAGGACGCATTCCAACAGAACAACCAGCAATATTTCATCTCGTTCAAGAAAAGGTATTGATATTTCATGATGAATTAAGGTTCTTGAGTTCTTCTCAACCCCCTGTTGAACTAACTCCGAGATTAATGTTTCTTCTCACAAAAGATGGAAGACAAGATTCAACTGTGAGGGATGAATCAAAGTATTTTGATGAACCATTGGACATGGAAAATAATGACGATGGAGTATATATTGATCTGCTGGACTCTCTTAATAATAGGGTTAGTCTTTCTGGTAAAAGTAGGAAGAATGAGAAGGAGAAACACATTATTCAGGCTTTAAGTATCCTTGGTTCAGGTGTTAGTTTTCTTCCAAATGACCCATCACAATAAGTTAATAGACTGTTATTGTTGTTAGGTAGTAAGAAGGCTGGAAATAACAACTGTTTTAATGAAGCATCAGCCATTTTAGACCAGTTGATGAACATGAAAATAATTAATAATTGCCAATACAAAGACATTTTATCTCATATTAAATAAGATGAGAAGCAAAATCCTTAGTTTTAATTTCACAACAAGCGACCACACATCTTCATTCCCATACCCACTACAACTTGACACAACAAAAGAAAATGAGGCGTCTTTATTGTCCATGGAAACTTATAATACCTTATTTAATATAACCGAGAAAAATAACAAGTTTAGTTATAATCCGGGAAGTGGATACAAAACGATAACAGTTTCACCCGGAGCATATCAGATTTCTCAAATATCTTCCGAAATTGTTTGTCTTATGAAAGAACAGGGTGATAAACCAAAAAATATTGTTATACTGTAGATATTCAAAAACATACTTCAAAATAAATGATTAAACTTAAAAATAACTACAAGGTTGATTTCACAATTGATAATTCATTTAGGCAGTTATTGGGTTTCTCCTCAAAAAAGATTGAAACTAATGGAATGTTTTACAGTGATAATGTCATTCAAATATCCTCAGGAATAAATTCGGTATTAATTCACTGTGATTTGATTGATGGTGCTTATAATGATGGAATAAGAACAAATACAATATTTTCATTCAGCGCATACTCAACCCCAATTGGTTATAAATTCAAAATGGAACCCAAAAATCTGGTTTATAAATCATAAACAAAGAACCAAAGATACTTTTCCTGTGTCAGGAAAAACCATATACAGAGTAAATTTTAGGATAACCGACCAAGATAATCACATGAGTTCTTTAATGGAGAAATGATATCCATCAGAATTCACCTACGTGAAGTTTTCCAATAAATAAATACGATGGTTATTGTGAGGAAACACGAGTTGGGAAAATATAAAATAATTACAGGGGATGGGATGTTCCTTTCCCCCATACTACAAGGGTGAAGGTATGTGTCTTGGTAGAGGATACTATAAACCTAAGAGACAAAGGGGTGTCGGACATCAATTTAGAGGAGATGGGATAATTGATACTCTAATGGGTATAGGTTCAACTATTCTAAAACATAAAGACCTAATTGGTTCAACTGCTTCTGCTGTGGGAAATGTATCGGGTGCTCTAAAGAGTAAAAAAGATGCCCAAAAGGATTCTCATAAATTACAAGCAATAAAATAAATTAAGAAAGGTAAAACTCACTTGTCTCCCCAAAAACGACAGAAAATAATTCAAATACGGGTCAGGGTTTCAAAAGTTTGAACATCTTTTTTCCTAAATAAATACAAGTATGGAAGCAATTGATAGTATCTATGATTTGGATGATACCATTCTCATCTCAAACTCCACTAAAAAAAAATTACTTCAAGGTAAATGCAATAACTGGAACAGACTGGAATACAAATGGAACAAAAAGTTTTGAAATAAATAATCAACAAACTTATTTGAATCTATCCGAAAGTTTCTTGTTGTGTAAATTTACATTCACTAAAGCTGGGAATAACACAAACGCTACACTCGTAAATGATTTATTCTGGAAAATGTTTGATAGTGTTCGTTTGTGCATTGGAACACAAGAAGTTGAAGCGGTTGATTATGTCTCTGCTGCATCTGAAATGATGAAATTTACACTATATTCATTCGGTGATAGAATGGGAAAGGGGGCTGTCGAAGGTTTTATTCCTGATATGTCAACGGGAACAAACACAGACCCTGGATATACTCAAAGGAAAGGAATGTATAATGATGATACAAAAGCAGGTAATAGTTTTACTGTGGCAGTTCCTCTTAAAGGCATATTTGGATTTTGTGATCATGATAAAGTTCTGTATGGTCTTAAAATTAGATTTCAACCAAAAGGAATGATAATTAAAATAGATTACTTTTTAGTGTTGGAAATGCTTTTGGTGATCAGAATAAATTTATAATTGATGGAATGAGTTGGTATATTAGTGAATATACTCCTAATCTTAAAACAGAAGAGATGTTGAATCGAAGACTTAACTCAAAGAAACCACTTAATGTATCATACCTTAAAAGAAGATATCAACACGTTAAACTAAACCAAACCACTTACACGTGGAATTTGGGTGTTCTGGAAGGAAAGCCACGATATCTGTGGATCATTTTTTTTAAAAACAGATGGTGATACTGCTACTTATAAGAATAATGCATTGAGTGATAATGCTAAGGTGAAACAACTTCGTGTTTCTCGAGATAGAACATTTTATCCACGAGATAGATTGGAAATTAATTGGGAAAAAAATGATTATGCTGAAGCATACAAGTCTTACCAAAAGGTGTGTGAAAGTAATGGAAATAAAGAACCTATTTTGGATATGACAGCATTTAAAAGTTTGTATACAATCTTTGCGTTTGACCTGAGTGCTCAAAAAGAAAACTATAAAGTCGAATCGAGTGGATACTTCCCTATACATTGAAAGAGGAGAGAGTGAAGAAGTTGATACATATTGTTTGCTTTTGGAAGAAACAGAATAACAGATTAATACAGATTATGGTGCGATGATTAGTCTCACATAATTTTTTTTTGTTAAATTAATGAGTGGTAAAGTACCAACTGGGGTATATGTTAATCAAATCAATCTTCATAAACTATCATCTTGTGCTCAAAATCAAAAGCCTTGTACGATTAACAATTCAGAGAAAAGGAGCAGCAAGTAATTGATGTTTTGCTCACAAGAGAACAGGTGCAAATCTTGAATGATACTGGCTCACTTAAAATTAAAATGACAAAACCAATGTTGAAGAAATATTCAATAAGAGAGATGAGTGGAGGAATTCTCCCATTTCTAATTCCTTTATTTGCTGGTTTAAGTGCGGCTGGAGCATTGACGGGTGGTATTTCAGCAGCGGTGAAAGATTCCAACGAAAGGAAGGCTCAACTCCGGGCTCAAAAAAGAATTGGAAAGACATAACAAAGAGTTAGAGAAACAAATTTGTGGAAGTGGTGTGATTGTAGATTTTGCTGAAAAACTTGAAAGTCTGCCTGTAAAAGTGAGCTTGTTAGTTGGAGATATGCTTTCTTCTATCGCACAAGCAGGTGTAAAATTAACTCAAAGGGGTAATGGATTATATCTTTCTAATAAATAAATGAGGATTGATGAGTGGTTTAAAGAATTTGGAAATAATACATCAAATTTAGAACGTCAAATATTGCAAGAAATTAAAAATTCATAATGTGGTTATTTGTATGAGAGATGAATTAACAAACGTGTCTAAACAAACAAAGAATATTATTATGAACTTAGAAGATAATAATGGGAATGGTTCTCATTGGGTTTGTATTTTTCATTGTCAAGATAAATATAATTTTGTTAGTTTTGGTCTTCCACCACCTGTTGAAGTCATAAAATTCTTAAAGAATGGTGTTTTTCAAACATTTCCAGTCCAAGAATTAAATTCCAAGTGTTGTGGTCAATTATGTCTATATGTGTTATTTCAACTCAACAAAAATAAATATTTTTATGGCATTATTTTTAATCTAATATAGATGACTTATGTTGGTAAAGATGGTTCTATCTTTGGTGTATCCCAAGAACTGGATATTGATTTATCAAATTATTACACAAAGGCACAGGCTGAACAACAAAAATATAGTAGAACAAAAAATATGAATATGAAAAATGCTTATAAATTAAAAAATTATCCAAGCCCGACTGACGCGAATGACTTGGTGAGGATCAAGTGATTTATCACAATATATGTATATATATATATATATATATATATATATATATATATATATATATATATATATATATATATATATATATATATATATCCTTAAATAAAACAGCTGTGTATTCCAAAGATACAGAAGTGTTGATTTTATCTCCAGGTCATACAGCATTCACAGTTCCAATTCATATAAATTTTTGTAAAGAAGGGCGTATCGTTTGTATGAGAATAGAACAATGGGGATATGATATGAATGATTTAGGGTTTAAATGGTCATTTAAAATTAACCTCGAATACCTGGAACAATTAAATCAGTCTCCTAAGGAAGAATATTATCCACTTGGTACTGAGAATGAGTTTTGTGGAAGCACGATTAGTAAACAACAAATAAAATAATTTAATAAGGGTAAATTTAATAATGGGTTTGCCCTAGTTTATATCACGAAAACAGAAAAAAACAGGATTATATGTATAATAAGTAAGGAAATACAAAATGATGCAACAATGGGAAGATGGGGGGGGGGGTGTTTTGTGTCATAATATTAATCTGTCATATATTTCTAATACATAAATGACAGCAAGAAGGCTTCAAGAAAATTATCATTTCTGTGTCCAAGCATACTTTCAATAAAAGGGTATTCAGTATTTTAATAAATATGTTCTACAACATAAGAATGAGGTATTTTCAATAAAAAATTGGTTTTATACTGATGTGGTGTAAGTTTTATACTGATGGTTGTAAGTGATTCAAGGAAAGTAAAGGACGAGGAATGAGTTGAAGAAACTGAGACAAAGGAGGAAAAGGAGAAGAGAGAGGAGGAGGAGGAAAGAGAGAAGAGAGAGAAGGAGGAAAGAGAGAAGAGAGAGGAGGAATAGACTAGACAGAAAATCTGAAAAGACACCTGATAAGAAAGGTTGAGGCATTTCTTGTTAAAAGTTGGTAACGAGTGTTTTTAACCTAATTCAAGTATGCTGAATTCAAAAATGCTCGTTACCAAGCTCAATTTTGACTCTTTGTTGTTCAAATTTACATTTTAAAGTTGGTACCAAAATTGCCTCATCAGCCCGATAATGTATTTTCTTTATCATATTCCAGCATGATCATCCTGCAATTTTTTTACTTCACAAATTACATGCTGTTAAAATTGTTGTTTGGGTTGTTAGAATTGTTGTTTGGGTTGTTATTTATAACATTGTCTCAGAACAATCAGAAACATTGTGATATGTTGCTATGCTCCAAAATGCGAAGATAACATTTGAACGCCTGTAGATTTGCCACCTATGGTCAAATTAGAGCTGACTTTCTGCAAAATCTCTCCAGTGGTTTTTACTGGATCAGTGAAGGTCAGGATGCATTAGATATGGCTCTGTTTATCAGCTGGTGCTTGTTAAAGATTCATTGGGATTTTATCAAAGTGCAGACATGTGTTGGACCAATGAACTAGCCTTTTTAGAAAGGCTAAAGAGATACATTTTTTTAGAAAGATATCCATTTTTTTAGAAAGAGATCCATTTTTTTAGACCAATGAACTAGACTTTTTTTTTAAGAAACTAGCGTTTCATGATCCCCTGCCTTTAGAAACTAGCGTTTCATGACCACCTGCCTAAAAACAAGGCACGAACATTCTCAGATCTTTACAATGTCTTCAGGAAAGGTGCAGGGAAAGAACAAATACTGAAGGCAGATAGGAATATACTACAGCGGCTTGTGACATCATATGAAGCAGGAAGACAAGTAGATTTAACAAAAATCTTAAAACATGAACTGATGCCAGTCCCCCTTTCTCTGGCAGAAACTAATGGATCTCTTCGAGTTGGAGACAAGTCCTGGCTAGTGGGTGTATTAACATCACAAACAACCTGTCCAGCAAACATCAGACCAACAGGATCTTCTTGTTTAATCATTGATGGACCTGCTCTTGTCCAGTCACTTAGTAAACATACAGGAGCAAAAACATTTGGTGATCTAGCTGATGCATATATTCAAGCTGTTTTGCGAGCAGGTCAAAATTTTGATCGAATAGATGTCATATTCGATCGATACTATGATGTGTCAATCAAATCTGCTATACGGGAAAGGCAGAATCAATTGGCTCAACCAATACGTAAAAAACTTGAAGACTGAACTGTGCCTTTGCCCATCAACTGGAAAAACTTTCTGGCACTCCCACAAAACAAAGCTGATCTTGCCAGGTTTTTTTCCCAGCAACCGATTGAAAAGGTGCCAAAAGAAAAAATCATTGTAGTTGCTGGAGGATTTGATGATGAAGATGAGGTCCAGTGTACAAATCCATCAATAGATGTTTCTAGTCTCAAAGCGAAACATGAAGAAGCTGATACACGTCTCATACTTCATTGCCTTCATAGTGAATCACAGGATGTAGTTGTGTCAGCACGGGATACAGATATACTTGTGCTACTGTTGGCACATTTCAATACAATGCCATGCACCAACCTCTGGATGAAATGTGGAACAGCACTGAAACCAAAGCACATTCCAATACATGAGATCATCAATGACTTACCTGATGTATCATCTGCATTGGAATCACTGCTTACCTTTCATGCCCTAACAGGCTGTGATTCAGTTTCCTACATAGCTGGGCACAGTAAGAAGACTGCATGGAAGATCTTGCAGCAACACCATCAACTGCTGAAAGATCTGGGAAGAGGTGAACTTAATCAAGAAACAATAACAGCTGCAGAGAAATTTCTGTGCAGAATATATGGTCTAGAGGAGGTGGATAGTGTTGATAAGGCAAGAGTCGTATACTTCACTCGTTCGTTCCTCTCTTCCTCCAACAAGTGATGCCCTCTGCTACCATATCTAGCGATCACATTACCAAGCAATGGTGTGGTTGCAAGCATGCTGTGCATATCCTAACTTACCTGAACCTACTGCATTAGGGTGGAAACTAGTTGATGGAAAACTTACTCCAGAGCTGATGTCCCTCCCAGCAGTGCCAGAAAGTTGCATTGAAGTAATTTCATGTTCTTGTAAAACAAGGTCTAGTACAGATCGATGCAAGTGCCGTAAGTCAAGCCTCTTATGTACTGGAGCATGCAAGTGTCATTTGCTACCAGAATCATGTCTGAATGTTGGTGAATCATAGACTAGTGATGATAATATGTTACAATTATATTTGCTGCCACAAGTTAAATTCAACAATGAGTTACCCTGAACATTCTGCTTTATTTTCTCTCTGCGATATTCATATCAATCTGCAGTAGTCATATTGAACTTCAATGAACATGATGAATGCTTTACTAAAACACAATCAGTGATATATATCATATTCAGTTTCTTGCTCAATAAATATATGGTCATTTTCATATCTACACAAATGTGATTTTAATTTAAAAAATGATGTTTATAATTATGTCAAATAAAACACAATAAATCTGCAGTTCCAACATGTGTCACAGTCAGTAATCATCAAAAGTATGCAAATTCTGTAAGTTGCAGAGCACATTGAGTATTAATGAAATGTTGTTTTACCACTGCAAAATATGATGTATTAGTGTAAAATATATCAATGAAATACAAATGCTGCAGCACTGCAGTACAAGTGAAAAATCATTTTCTGGCAAAAAATACGTGTTTTGACGTATCGATTTGAGTTGCAATTTTGAAGCCTTAATACTCAAAATTATGCTTGGTCACAAGCAAATTTAGATTCAGCACACTAAAATTATGTTAAAACAGCTTGTTAACAACTTTTAACAAAAAAATGCCCTAAGGTGCTCAGTTTCTGGATTTTCTGCCCTGTCTAGAAAGAGAAAAGAGAGAAGGAGAGGGAGAAGAGAGAGGAGGAGAGGGAGAAGAGAGAGAAGGAGGAGACAGAGAAGAGGGAGAGGGAGGAGAAGGAGAGGGATGAAAGAGAGAGAATAAATAAATATAAATATATGGAAACCAGTGAGATTAAAAAAAAAGATTGGAGGTATTACAGAAAATAAATGAATCTCAACGTACCGAGGAGGAAAACAAAGAATTGACAAGTCTCTTTGAAATATTTTCGACAAGAGTATTAACATCGTTTTCAGGGAGAAGATATAAACGAGAAAGTGGAGATAAAGATGATATTATTATCTTGCCAAAACGAAGTTTTTGCAAGATATGTAAGTCAGCTTGTATGTTTTTTTTTGTCTGTAATCATGTATCGATCACTCTGCAGAGCACAGTTATCATTGGAAAATTTTGTAACTTCGCATATCAGAGTCCTATAGAGGTCCCTTTCAGCGCATAAAATTTTCAAGGTCAAGGTCAAAGGTCAAGGTCACTTTGTCGCAAATCAGGGGAGTCGACAAAACCCTTATTTTTTGAGTAATTTTGATCGGATTGTCTTCAAACTTCATGGGAATATAGTTCATGGTCTGGCGCTCAGCTGATTAATTTTTGGTGGTGATCGGCCTTGACCTTTATGGTTAGCGCTGGAGGTTGAAAGTTTTTGACCCCAAGGTCAAATTTTGAAATCGTACCATATCGTGTAATACCTCAAATTCAACACCTCGATGAGTGCTTTCTAGATATGTCAAGCTTGAGACATCATGACGTCATTTGGTGAAGTTATGAGGCAAACGCTATATTTTTCATGGTTACTCTGGAGAACGATTCTCATCGGAATCTCTCGTAGGCAGATATTCCTCAAGGAGTCGCTCCTGGTGGATAGCAGCTCTGTTCACCTCAGTGTGACCTTAAAGAAGTCACACGTGGTCACCTTTTGGCAAGATACGGCTCACCCTGCGGGTGACATTGGTTTTTTTATTGATGATGTTGGTATGATTGGCTTTGATTAAAATTTTTCATTTTTTTTCTTAAATAAACGGAGGAGAGAGTGAAGACATTTCTGAGGATTCTTTATGTTTTAAAAATTAAGATTCAAATGTGCATGTTGGAAACTAAAAAGGTTTTCGCACTCTGTAGGAATTTTTCTCATAAATAAATGAGTTATTGTGTCAAATGTAAATAGAAAACTAATACTAAAAAATCTCATATTTTAAAAGTAAAAATAATAAGGTTATACAAAAAGGTACATTGTTCGGTGTGTGGCTCAAAAAAAAAAAGAGTCAATTTATCTCCAAACACAAACATGGAGGAGATATACAAAAGTTTTGATCAGGAAGTAAACTTACAACTACTCCAGGAACAAACTTGGATAAAAGATTAGATGAGGCAGACAATCCTAAACCATGGAGTAAACCCATCAATAGGGTTGATGAAGTGTGCATGAGGCACGATATTGATTATGGGATACCACAACGTTGGAAGAAAAGCATAACTCCGATAGAGAAATGTTGGATAATTTGTCTCCGATACAAAATCCAACCTTGAGAGAAAAAGTTGATAGGTTCATCGTGAAGAAGATGATCAGTACTAAATTGAAACTTGGGCTTGAAAATTCAAAACACTCATCGGCTCTAATGATGTCATTAAGACTGAAGAACAATTTGCTGAAGAATTACATAAACCATTATTCACAAAGTTTCATAGAAGGAAGATTGATTCCAAGGAAGTTGATTATATCTGGTCCGCTGATTTGATTGAACTAAATAATGATAAGGGGTACAAGTATGCTTTAACCGTTATTGATTTGAGGAGTAGATATGCATGGGTTGTCCCTTTAAAAAACAAAACAGGTAATACTCTTATGTTAGCCTTTCAACAGATATTTAATAAAAGTAAGAGAAAACCTAAAAAATTGTGGACTGATGAGGGTAGAGAGTTTTATAAGAAGACATTTATGAATTTTCTCAAAAATAACAGCAATACATTATACAGTAACTTTAATGAAGGAAAAGCGGTTGTTATTGTGTGCTTCAATCGCACTTTAAAAGAGAGACTATATGAAAAATTCACACAACTCAGTTCTCAACAATGGTCATCTTTTATTCAGGATATTGTAGATAAATATAATGATACGATTCACACTTCAACGAATACCAAACCATTAGAAATTAGAATATGAAAAAGAGATTAATGTCAGAAAGCCTAAGTTCAGAGTTGGTGATATAGTAAGAATATTATATAGGTGGAAATCTCATTTTGAAAAAGGTTATACAAAGCGGTGGACAAATGAGCTTTTTAAAATCGTTGATGTGATAGATACAGTTCCTTGGTCTTATAAGGTATATGATTTAAAGGGTGAAGAGATTTTAGGTTCATTTTATTCACAGGAATTACAAAAGACAAAGATAAATTGGGAATTTTTTTGACTCCGCCCTTTTTTAAACTCCGCCCCTTTTGACTCTGCCCACACAAGCCCCGCCCACAAAAGCCCCATCCACACAAGCTCCACTCATCCACACAAGCTCCACCCACACAAACTCCACCCCACAAAAACCACATTAATCATATTCACATAATTAGTGATTAGTTAATTAGTTCCCCACACACATGTTGATTTAATTTAAAAAAATT
>BROF01002168.1:55863-68875 GCA_024346535.1 Eptatretus burgeri | reverse complement strand
GGGGGCGGGTGAGAGTGGGAGCTAGAGAGAGGGGCGAGAGAGAGAGGGGCGAGAGAGGAGGGGCGAGACTAGGGGGGAGCGAGAGAGAGGGGGCGTCACAATTATTCTTCGTTTGATATGATGTCACAATTGACGCTGGGGACCTGAGTATGTTTCCCAGGTGTTTCCCAAGTTATGGCCATTTATGATACGGTTGGTCCGATCTAATTGAAAAAATTCCCCAATCCAGTCGTCGTTTACGAGCGAAGGAACGAAGCTGCACATACTGGCACGCCTCACGCACGAGAGAGGGTACTGGCACGAGAGAGGGGGAGAGAGGAGGGGCGAGAGAGGGGGAGGGGGGGTGAAAAAAATGCCCCAATCCAGTAGTCGTTTACGCACCTACGGGCCCGCACTAGTGCTTTTAAAGGAAGAAGCATTTCATTCAATCAAGATTGTTTGGAGCTATTGACAAATGGATTTAAAAAAAAATGAAATACAGGGAGTACAGGAAGAAGGAAGTAGAAGCAAATAGAGTTCGTGATTTTGTTTTGGAAAAAATTTGAGTTTTAAAAATTTTGTTTGTTATTTTTGTTTGAGGCGAGGAGGGGGAAGAGTTGCACTATTGCCAACACTGGCTAAATTACAAATTCATCCACATACCTACAGGGGGAACTGTATCAGAAACACAGCTCCGTCCCCAGCAAATGATGCGACTCAGCCATATGAAAGAATTAGTTTTTGAACACCTTTACTTTAATTTTAACTTTACTAAACTTTATTTTCAACTTGGAAAAAAAAATTAAGAAAAAGAAAAACTCAGGGAATTAAAGTAAAAAGAATATAAATCAGAAAAATACTGAAAAGGGGTGGGATTGGGGGGAAAAAAGAAAAAAAACTAAATTAAATGAGAAAAACAAATCAATAAATGACCTCTGGAAAAAGAATGAAATGTTAAAAATAAACATTAACAAATAAATCTGGAGAAAACCCCAGAAAAAAATAATAGGCAAGAACGGCACTCTTCGACGTCAACCGATATACCTCCAGCAACATTATGACATCATTATACATACTTGCACGAAGTTTGATTTAAATCCCTTTAACTGTTGTCAAGCATCACATTTTTACCTGACAAAGTAACCTCTGACCTTTGATCTCTGGATGTCAAAATGTCATCCGTTCATCTTTGCATCATATTGTTACAGACACGAGGGTTCGGGGTTCAACACGAGGGGGACTTTTCGGAATCTTCCCGACCTTGGGTCCTGCAGACCGCCGCAGCTAAGTCCACGGCCTGTTGGGTTGTCAAGCAACTACTGATACCAATTGATACTGTCAAACCTGGCAGGGTCCTCCTTCTTTTACAAACGCATTACCTTTCTGCAAGTCAGCCAATTGAGGTACATACCCTCAGTGCACACCCATCTGTTTATTATGTATGGCTGAGTGGAACCGTGAGTACAGACTGGTTAATTGCTGAGCCAATCAGTGGGGCAGAATTTCCTGTCTATCTCGCCTTACACATTAAGTCAAGCCAATGGATGAATGAGATGAAATGGACAGGATGGAAAACCATTTACAAAGCACATAAAAAAAAATAATCATGAAGCACGTGTGTACAGGCACATCAAACAATCAAGAAAGACATAGAAGAGCAGATTCTAACCCTTAGCACTCATTTTCCATTCTACAGTCTTACTTGTTTAACTAAATACAAGACATGGCACCAGCAGAATTCTTCTGAGGAAACATAAATAGGAAGGGAAGAAGACAGAGGCAGAGAAAGGCATTGGGTTGGACTTTTCCTCAACCCCGGCACACGTCGACGGATGTGTGCCAATCCCAAATTGGGAAGAAAATGAGGGAGGAGGGTTAAGTAAAGCAGAAGGGTGTGAGTGCGAGTGAGACAGCTTCTGTTATGTAAGCTTTGCAGAAGATAGAGGAATTATTTAAGGGAAAGCAAGAGACAGAAGTGTATGTCAGTAGTGGAGCTATCTCTCTGCATGAGGGATCTCGATCACCCTCGCGCCTCTGCTTCATGCTCGACCCGTCTCTGCACCGTTCACCCAGCGCTGTCTGGCACAGCTTGTCCTGGCTCCAGCGCAAACGGCGGTCACTCCTTCTCAGCATGAACAGATAGGCAGGTAACGTTGTCTCCAGGTTCACAGTGCGTTTCAACGGCCACAAATGGTCTGACGTGTTCCGCCTTTTAAGCCGCTTGAGCGAGATGGTGACTTGAGGGAGAAAAGTTCTTAGGAGGTGGAGTTTCCAGGAGCAAAGATTGTGGCGTGCCCCTTGACTCAGCACAGCTCATATTCATTGGTGCGCTCACCAGCCAACACACCATTTACTGTGAATAATTTCAGAGTCTGACTCTTCTTCCTCAATGGGGTTTCCCACCCAGTGGTCTTTCCCACCTCGTGCTTTTGAAAAGGTAATGTGGAGAGTCCTTTGCCTATAATGTAGTTGTGTGAGAGAGTTAATAAAGAAAGAAAAGAAATTTGGAAAGAATAACTGGTTTGTACCTGATATGGACTCAATGAATGTTAAATGGTAATTTGCGGACAGAACAGGAACCAAATTGAACTGTGCTACAAATGGCATGGCAACCACTGTAAATGAGCCATGGCAATGAATAAGAGGATTGAAAAGAGAATGAAAGGGGGGTAATTGAAGAGGAGAAAGAAGACCTATCTAAAACCCCACACAACGCATCCGCCCCATTTCCCTTTAGACAACAGGTGGGGGCCTATCTGTGCACACATATTCACGGTATAACTGACACGAGGGAACTCATGGATGTTTGCTCTCTGGGGGCCGGTTTCATAACTGTCACAATATACTTATACCAAGTTTGGTCAAAATCTCATCACTGGCTCACAAGATCGCATGGTGACAGAATTTTTAACAAACAGGACCTCTGGCCTTTGACCTCTTGACCCCATAATCTAATCAGGTTATCTTTACATCATTATACATACTTGTACCAAGTTTGACCAAGACAAATTCAGCCATTCACCTGCCATGACCTTTGACCTCTTGATGCCAAAATCTAATCAGTTCATCTTTGCATCATAATATATACTTATACCAAGTTTGGTCAAAATCCCATTGGTGGTTCAAAAGTTAGCGTTCAAAAGTTCAAAAGTTTTTACCTCACGGGATCTCTGACCTTTGACTACCAGTTCATCTTTGCATAATTATACATATTTGTATCAAGTTTGGCTTAGACCCCTTCAGCCATTCTTAAGTTATTGCGGTGACAAAACCTATCATGGACAGACAGACAACCCAAAACCATAATGCCTTCATCGGCGAAGGCATGAAAACTCAATAAACTTCAAAAAAAGGATATCTAAATGAATTTAGAGAAACCTCAGAAGAAGAAGAAAGAACTCTGGATAATAAAAAAAACTCAGAAAACAAGACCTCCCCACTCCCTCCCACCAAAAACCCCATAAAACAAGAAATAACCCTCTCCCTCCAAAAAAAAACAACTCTGCAATAAACTCAGAAAAAGAAGCATCGTCAATTAGAATGTATGCCGAATGTTGACCTCTTGCCCTTCATAAAACAATCAAATGCAGTGATGCAAATATTTTATTTGTTTTGGTAGTAATAACAGTCTGTAGATTGGTTGAACATCTTCCACATGGCAAGCGATCCTATGCCATTCAACAGCCAACGACTGCAAAGCCATTTTAAAAGTGAGAAAACTCAGTTACTTGCATGGGGTGGATAAAATCATTTTATCACTGTATGTAGAAAACAATCTTGCTGAAGGAAATGGCACAGAGCAAGCTGTTGACAGACATACAGATATTTGAGATCTCGTTACACCCTCAACAGTAATTCGCAGTGGTGTGGCTTAACTGATGTAAGATTTTCAACATGGCACCCTTTAAACAAAGAGAACAAACAACAAGGAAGACAATGTTTTCAATATGCTGAAACAAATTTAGATAACCAAGTGTCTTTTTACATCAGACGATACAAATAAACAGGAATTTAGAATACTCCTTAGCTGATATGCCATCATTGGAGTTCATGACATTAAATTTACCTTTGAGAAAACAGAACTATTATTCAAGTACATGACTTGGAATACAATAAACCAATATTTAACTTTTTAATTTTTTAAAATCCAATGAACAAAGTTAGAAAACCAGCAAAGTTATATGTATTTACAATTCACCAACCTGCACTCAACCTGGTTTGCTGGGAAAAGTCACGTTCACTGCTTCAGACCAAAAATAACCAAGAAAAACATAGTAACCACATTTTAATCATACATATTTTGCATAAATAAGAAAAAAAACAGAAAAAAGAACAGTAACATGGGAAATGGTGGAGGCAAAAAATGTAAATGCACAAACTAAAGCCAATATGGCAACATTGATAAATGTACAAAAAGTGCCGATTCAGTTTTTATCCAAAGTATTGTACCAGTTTCAAACTTTTGGAAACATTTGACAAATACATTAACACCATGAAAAGTGGTTAAATAAACTCAAAAGTAAGAACTGGAGGATTTACATTTGGACTTTTCTGTGCTGCTTGTGGTTATAACAATGCAAGTGCTTCCCTGGGATGTTGAAATTTCAGCTGTGGTACCATTGTCTTCACATCGAAAAATACCAGTGTAAAGGTGTGAAAACACAGTCTCTGGAAAAAACTTGCTTCCCTATCAGAATTAGGCCATTGGTTTACTTGATGCATTTTTGCTGTCTCTCTTTTGCTTTTTACTTTTACAATGCATGTCAAGCATCTACTTTTGCTCTCTCAGCAGGACAAAGCCTGATGCTAAAATGTCCATAATGAGAAATGTTTTTGGGGCAATGCTTTAAGTTAGAAATGCGTTTGTTTTGCTTTTTTGACGTACAAGTGATATCAGTGCAGAAATCCCAAAGCCTGGAGTGGGAAGGGAAGGGAAGGAAAGCAGGGGAGTGGGGGGGGGAGGGGGAACGACCAAGCAATGGTCTCATTGCATATGCTCAGGGGAGTTAAACACAGGAATGCTTCTCATGGCTTGCTTGTATTACACCATGGTCGATGAGGAACTCATGTTGTCATCCTGTTGAGAGCACAGAAT
The DNA here is from genome assembly GCA_024346535.1 of Eptatretus burgeri. NCBI lineage: Eukaryota > Metazoa > Chordata > Myxini > Myxiniformes > Myxinidae > Eptatretus > Eptatretus burgeri. Next base: position 63,801 of record BROF01002168.1, on the reverse strand, counting down.
TGGGTTAGGGGGCCGTTAACCGTCTCCAAGTCAAATATTCCGAAAATGTAAGTTGGCTGCCAGACAAGTCATTTCAAAAATAAGATACCACAGGAACTTTCCCATACCACATAAACTTGTACATCTCTACAAACGTGCAGCATTTTATTTTCTGCTACAATGTTAAGTTTTGCAGAGAGGAAAGTGCTGATGCTTTTGGAAATGGCAATCCTGGAATCAAAAAGTATGATGGTTCTGGTCGTATCAATGCATCTACCCAACGAGGTCACCCAATTGAGGAACAAAACAGAGCGACAAAACATGGACGTCAGTTAAAGCACACCAGTACCCAGATGATAGTTTACGAATTTAAAACTCACTGCAAATTCCTGCCGCGCTGGTAAAGTTGGGCTTTTGGGGGGTGTTGAGAGGCTGGTAGGGGGGCCAGATGCTTGTGCAGAGGGGGATATGCTTGGCTCCGAGGAAGGAAAAGGTTTACTGGAGTTAGATAGCTGGCTTGTAGAGCAGGTGGAACAGTTCTTAACAGATATTTGTAGATGATGAGATGCATCCTCCACAATGTGGTCTGGAGGAGCATGGGAGGTGAAGCTGCCATCTCGACTCACACTTGTCGTACCCTGTGATGATTCTGAGCTCTCTGTAGCTGCCATAAGGAAAATAAGACACCAAGGCAATGTGAGATCACTGCAGTTTGTATATTAATGACCTGTAATATTATAATTACTTCCAGGGAGGTGAATAAAAATTACAAATGAAGTCTTGAGTGAACCATACATGGAAAGGGTTAATAATTGAAATTATCCAAAATAAATTAATAGAATGACTGGTTGAGAAAGTGAAAGGGGGTGCATAAAAAGAGACTATCCATTGATAAAAAAAAAGTGAATGAAAGTGTAAAATTAGTTTAAACATACCCATGGATGGTTGACTGCTAGAATCCTGCTCAATCTCCTCTTCAATACAAGGGTGGAAGTCTGATGAACGAGCAGGACTCTGCAAGGGTGTTGTCCATGCTGATGGTGGACCAAAGCTGATATGGCTACTTTGGAAATGCATATTGAGAGAGCTTAGCTGGGATGCAGCAGAAACCTGACTACCAGAGGATGAGGAAGTCGTGCTGCTGCTCGAAATGGTTGAGTGAGGACGTTTAAAGGGACTGATATGATCAAAAGAAGAAACTGCAATGGATGCCCGGGTGCGAGCTCCTGCATACGCCATGATTCACAATTAATGGTATATCCACGAGCCACCAAATGCAACAATATTCTGTGTTCGGACAATATATGCATTATAACAACAAATTGATTGATTTGACAAGGTAAGCAACCATAACAGCCAATTACTGGAGTTAACGAATTACTTTTTCATGCCACTTTCACTGCAGCAGCCTTTTACTTGAAAGTAGACTCCAAAAGTTAACGATGCACCACAGAGCAAATTATAGTCTATTATTAAAAGGAGCAGCACGTGTGTGTGTGTGTGTGTGTGTGTGTGTGTGTGTGTGTGTGTGTGTGTGTGTGTGTGTGTGTGTGTGTGGCATTTTATTTGAAAGGGTTCCTGCTGTTGTTGAGTAATAAAAATACCTTTGAAATTTTTGTCCCAAGTAAATATTTTGAAAGTTGTAAAAGGTATCTGTTTAATCATAAAAATGCCTTTCACAGGATTTGGAGCTTAATATCGCAGTTCCAACGGTAACATTATTATTATTATTGTTCCATGACAGAAGTAATCCTTTAGAATAAAGCATGATGGACATTGAACGAGCAAACAATTAAAAACAGTAAAGTAATAAAATATATAAAAGTATGAGTGCAGTAATGCCTCACTTGGCACTCAGAATGCATTCCTGGAAAAGAGAGTGTTAATCGGAAATGCCTTAAAAGGGGTCATTATGCAATTGTTTATTTGGAGATACAGTACATTCCTGACAGCATCATTTCTGAAACATGAGCGGTATATGAACACTTCATTGGGGTATCGGTAATAGCGCTAATAATAATAGATGGAAAATATTATTTTATAAATAAAAAGAATAATGCTTTATTAAAATAACATCAAGTATTAACAAAAATATATAAAATGTACAAACATCAATAAAAATAATAATTGCTGTCGATCCAACTCTACTCCTACACCTCCAACATGACAGCAGTTAGAGACGAGGTTGGAGGAGACTCCCCTTCTGCAAAATGAAGGTGGAGTAAACAGCGCTGATGGATGTGTCTACCATAAATGGATGAATTGTGTGTGTGTCCATGTGTGTGTCCGTGTGTGTGTGTGTGTGTGTGTCCGTATGTGTGTGTGTGTGTCCGTGTGTGTGTGTATCCCTGTGTGTGTGTCCAGCAGGCATACATTTTGTCTATCAGTTACTACTGGAATGTATCTTTTGACCCTTTGGAACTTTGAAGACCCTTTAATACCCCCCAAGACCATTAAGACCCCGAGCATCCAAAAGTTTCCGAGGACCCAAAGGTCCCAGAAAGTTCCCGAGGACCCAAAAGTCCCAGAAGGTCCCCAAGGACCCAAAAGTCCCCAAAAGTTTCAGAGGACCCAAAAGTACCAAAAAGTTCCCAAGGGCCAAAAAGTTTCCAAGGACGCAAAAGTCCACGAGGACCCAAAAGTCCTAAAAGTTCCCAAGGACCCAGAAGTCCCAAAAAGTTATTGAGGATCCAAAATGTTCCTGAGGACCCAAAAGTCCAAAAAGTTCCCAAGGACTTGAAAGTCCAAAAAGTTCCTGAGGACCCAAAAGGCCCAAAAAGTTCCCGAGGACCCAAAAGTCCCAAAAGTTCCCGAGGACCCAAAAAGTTCTTGAGTATTTACTCTGCCATTGTATTTACTATCGGTGTGCCATCTGCACAACTATGCTCAAATAGGTTACTGTTTTATAATGCTAATGGTCAACACAAAGCCAATAACGGTGGTTTCAATTCCCTAACTTGAATTATTAAAATATAAGCACTTAAAAAAAAAGATAGATCAAACCTCGAAGGTGCCGAGTTCAATGCATGTAAAGACAACGATGTGTTTAGAATGCATACAAAGACAACCCGATCCCAAACAACCCTAACTCGAACCAAGTTATTAGGGTTATTCTATGACAATGCATTGAAAGTTTTTGACATCAGTTTCTTCATGACATGAGGATGATTTATGGACCCACTAAGCATAATCTGTAACAGTCCACATCTCGAGAATATGCACATTGCGTTTGCAAAAATAAGTAATTGTTCAAGACGCCAGAGACCACCACCAGACCTTCGAAATGCAGAGGCATGCAAGACAGAGATACAGATCTGAGAAATGCAAGAAAGCAAAGAAAAGCTGCTATGTGTTCTAACTAGTTTAGAAAAAGATTGTGAACTGCTGCATTTTCCTCAGTATCCTCTCTTAATTTGCCCCCATCTAGCTACAAATGGCCAGATAAAGTATTATTGTGTGCCTTTTCAAGTCCTATAATGCAGTACTATGCCACCACTTACACAATATAAAGAAGTGCTCATTAACATGATGACTCTTTCCCACACTATTCCAACAATACCAGATCCTATGAACTCTTCCACCCATCGTGAGAGACATGACAAAACCACTCATGCAAACTCATTCATTCATCTTCTTCCAATTCAAAACTTTCAATTTTGCACTCTAAGTTTACACTTTTTAGACTTTTGCAACAAAATGATAATATCTGTGGAGTATAGTCCTGTTCATGGAAATTGCTCACTGGTAATGATAAATATACCTCGGCCTTTAGCAAACAAGTCAATAGCTCTGTTGCTGATGGCCTCAGAACTTGGTGAGATGTCATGGTAGGGCTTGTTCCCAATACCCATGGACACCAACTCCTGCAATCTTGCCTCTGTAGGAAAACATCAGAGATGCATTAATCATCAATTTTGAATTCCAACTGTATTATTTGTGCCTTTAACACTGCAACTTAGACAATGATCGTATTTTTTACTTCCGAAATCTAAAGATTTCGTAAGTATATTGATGACTTCCGTCCTCTGTTTGTGTGTTTGTTTGTTTGTGTGTTTGTGTGTTTGTAGGCACGATAACTCGAGAACGGAAGAAGCTACGAATGTCAAACTAGAACGGGCACTCAGTCGAGCGCAAACCTTCGCCAACGCTACATTTTGCCCCCCCCCCCCCAGAAACCGTTAATTGTGAGGGTATTTAATCCCATACCACATCTGCCATCTCATATGTGTTATGATGGCATAGAAACATTAAATTTCCTGCTGTTTGACACTGATTCACGTACATTGTACAATTTCTGTATGAACTCCCTGACCTTTTTGGGTGACGGTGTCAAGTCAATCTGATGACAACTGGTCACATTATAAGAAATTATTTTCTGGCATTTTAGGGGCATTTAGCACACACGAGTTTCTGATTTTCTAAATAAGTTATTTATTGTGAACAAACAAAGATTCATTGTACAATTAAAACAGTCAATTGTTTTGTATTATTTGAGAACAACTGAGAAACTAACAATGCACGGTTCATACAAAAATTAATCCTGCAAAAGTACAATGCCCAAACTGGTAACCAAAGGGACATATTAGCCTGAAAAGGACGTATAAGAGTTCGTCTGAACTAACTACGTACATCATTTGACAAAACACGAAACATGGAAGAATAAAGTCATTGTCAAATATTACACATCACAGGATAGGGAATTGAATTCTAAACATTTTGACTCTACTTACATGCGAATTGTATAAGAATTGACCGTGTTATGATAATAAAGGTCATTGACCCCCCTGACCTTTGACCCAAACCGCTAACAAAGGTGATGACGTCATCATATCGTATATCACAAGATTGGGCATTGAATTCACAACATTTTGGCATTGGTTGCATGCAAATTGGATAAAAATAGACTGCAGTATGGCAAAATGACGATTTTGACCTTTTCATGACCTCGACCTTGACTTTTGTACTCTTAATTTTGTAATTGGTATTAGAGTGTGGGGAACAGAACAGTCAACATTTTGGTGTTGGTTTCATGCAAATCGGATAAGAATTGACCGTGTTATGACTAAAACCGCACATTTTGCAATGTCGTGACCCCCCCCTGACCTTTGACTCCCAACCGCTAATAAGGGTTATTACGTCATTGTGTCATGTCACATATCACAAGATGGGGCATTGAATTCTGAACATTTTGGCATTAGTTGCATGCAAATTGGATACAAATTGACCGCGCTATGGTAAAAAGACGATTTTGACCTTTTCATGACCTTGACCTTGACCTTTGACCTGATCGCTCCCAAAATCTAATCAAATGGTCCGTGGATAATAACCAATCATCCCACCAAATTTGCTGCGATTCAGTTCAATACTTTTGGAGTTATGCGAATAACAAACAAACAAACAAACAAACAAACAAACACATATTCACAAATAAATAAAAAATACACAGCGATCAAAACATAACCTTCGCAACAAAGTTTCCGAAGGTAATTACACCACGTGATTCAGGAGGGTGATGGCTAGCGCTGATTAGATTTTGGTCAAAATCGGTCAAAGGTCAAGGTCACAGTGAGGTCAAACATTCGATTTTTGATGGTTTTGTACAGAATCATCGTAGAAACTTCTGGTTTGCGTCGCTACCTTCTCCAGAGACAGCTTTTATGAGACAAGGTCAGAGGTCAAGTTGACGATTTCGTAAGTACCAGTCTATGACTGCTTGTTTTTTTATCCATAATATTTATGGAGAGAAAAACGTTTCAGTTAGTTGGATACAAAGCTTATTTAACAAGAGCGAGAATTGCTTTGTAATAAATGCCCAAAAGGGAATTACTGAAAAATTGATGAAATGCCCTAAAACTCAAACTTGTTCTGCAACTTATCATATTACATACATGAAGCAAAAAAAAAATGCGTACAGCTTATGTGCATATATAAATACTGTACATCGTGGTTATATACCTGGGATCATTCCAATTACATGGGGACGTGAAACAACAGACAGGCGTCATATGCCTGAGGCCCGTCAATCTGTGCTGTTTCATGGAATGGTGATGCATGATTGTAATTGGTGTGGAGTCAGACTAGATGTCCAGCCAATGGGTGTAAAGCAGAGGGGTGGAGTCAGGGCAGCTGAAAACTGACCCATGTATAACATGATATTTTCTGAGTCCAAAAAGGGCATACAGTGCATCGAGAAAGTTTACACCCCCTTTCAAAAGCATTTGTTACCTTATAGCCTGGAAATAAATTGCATTAAATCAGACTTTTTTCCACCTTTATTTACAGACCATAACCCACAACTTCCAAATGAAAAACAAATTCCACAAATTTCAGAAAAAGAATTAAAAATACAAAACTACAATATCTTGGTTGGAGAAGTGTGTCCACCCCACTTGAGTAAATACTTGGTGGAAGCACGTTTGACAGTAATTACAGGTGTGAGTCTGTTGGGATGAGTCTCTACCAATTTTGCACACCTTGATTGAGCAATATTTGCCCATTCTTCTGTGCAAAACTGTTCAAGCTCAGTCAAGTTGCGTGGGGAGCGTTTATGGACAGCAATTTTAAAGTCATGCCACAGATTTTTCGATTGGATTGAGGTCGGGGCTCTGACTGGGCCACTCAAGAGCATTTATCTTTTTGTTCTTTGCCACTACAGTGCAGCTTTGGCGGTGTGCTTTGGGTCGTTGTCATGCTGAAAGGTGAACTTCCATCCCAATTTCAGCTTTCTTGCAGAGGGCAGCAGGTTTTCCTCTAGTATTTTGCTCCATCCATTTTCCCTTCTATCCTGACAAGTGCCCCAGTCCCTGCTGATGAGAAACATCCCCGTAACATGATGCCCCCCGTCACCATGCTTCACAGTAGGGATGGTGTTCTTTGGGTGATGTGCTGTGTTGGGTTTGCACCAAACGTAACGTTTTACATTTAGGCCAAAAAGTTCCATTTTGGTTTCGTCAGACCACAAAACTTTTTGTCACACAGCTTCACAATCTCTGGAGTGGTTTTTGTTGCATACCTCAAACGGGACTCAAGGTGAGCTTTTTTGAGTAATGGCTCACTTCTTGCCACCATACCATACAGGCCAGACTTGTGGAGTGCTTGGGATATTGTTGTCACATGCACACAGTGACCAGTTTTTGCCATAAAGGCATGTAGCTCTTTCAAGACTGCCATTGGCCTTTTGGTGGCCCATCTGATCAGTCTCCTCCTTGCTTGGTCATCCAGTTTGGAGGGATGGCATGATCTGGGCAGGGTCTTTGTGGTACCATATGCCTTCCACTTCTTAATGATCGTCTTGACTATGCTCCAAGGGATATTCAAGGCCTTTGAAATATTTTTATATTCTTCCCCTCATCTATACTTTATCCCAGAGGTCATATGAAAACTCCTTGGTTTTCATGGTTGAGTCTTTTGCTGTGAAATGCACAACCCAGCAGAGGAAACCTGCAGGAACAGCTGATGTTTTTTGAAATAATCACAATCACTACAATTTAACACAGGTGGAGGCCAATTAACATGGTGTGTAATTTTGAAGGTGATTGGTTACATCTGAGCTAACTTACAGTTGCCATTATAAGGGTTGCCATTACAGTTACCAGACACTTATCCAAAAAAGATATTCTAGTTTTGTATTTTTAATTAATTTTCTGAAATTTGAAGAATTCGTTTTTCAGTTGGAAGTTGTGGGTTACAAAGTGTAAATAAAGGGGGAACTCGAGGGGGAGCACTCGGTAGAGTATAAAACCTCCGCCGCCAATACTGCTGGGTCACTGAAGTGAACCTTATATCTTATTCATCAAATATGATGTCAACAGTGCTGACAGAGTTATAGTTCTTTTCTCCATTTTTTTTGGGGGGGGGTTGGAAATCACTTAAAACATGTATGAATGCAAAAAAAAGAAATCGAAATTTTGTTGAAAAAAAAGTTGCAAAATTTTTTTTTTATCTAACAATTTTTTTTTT
>BROF01002168.1:27316-52754 GCA_024346535.1 Eptatretus burgeri | reverse complement strand
CAAAAAATAAGGGTTTCGTCGACTCCCCTGATTTACGACAAAGTGACCTTGACCTTTGACCTTGACCTTCAAAATTTTGTGCACTGAAAGGGACCTCTATAGGCCTCTGATATGCGAAGTTACAAAAAATTCCAATGATAACTGTACTCTGCAGAGTGATTTATACGTGATTACAGACAAAAAAAAACAAAAAACAAACATGAAGGTCAAGGCCAATCGCCACCAAAAATTATTCAGCTGAGCGTCAGACCATGAACTATATTCCCATGAAGTTTGAAGACGATCCGATAAAAATTACTCAAAAAATAAGGGTTTCGTCGACTCCCCTGATTTGCGACAAAGTGACCTTGACCTTGACCTTTGACCTTCAAAATTTTATGCCCTGAAAGGGACCTCTATAGGCTTCTGATATGCGAAGTTACAAAAATTTCCAATGATAACTGTGCTCTGCAAAGTGATTTATACGTGATCACAAACAAACAAAAAAAAACAAACAAACAAAAAAAAATCATACAAGCTGACTAACATATCTTGCAAAAACTTAGTTTTGGCAAGATAACAAACACACAAACAAACAAACAAACAGAAACGGAAGTGATCAATATACTTACGAAATCTTTAGATTTCGTAAGTAACAAACAGAAAGGGGTGAAAACAGTCACCTCCGATCTTCGATGGCGGAGGTTAACTCGAAGGGCACTCGGTCGAGCACATACCTCTGCCAGGCTGATTAGTTTATGTTCTGTATCCCAATGATCGTCCGGATCTGGATTCGGACCTGAACTAAAATTTATTCAGCTTGTTCTTGTCAACTAACCAACTCAACTACCAAGTTTCATCCAAATCCATCCATAACTTTTTGAAATATCATGCTATATGTCATTTTAGTCCTATTACTCAATGCTGAAGAATTGCTGGAAAAAATTATTGGATCTGGATTTGGATCTTCACCAAAATCGAATTATTTCTTCCTTCTTACAAACCCAACCTGCCCAGCAAGTTTTGTCCAAATCCATTCACAACTTTTTGAAATATCCTACTATATGTCGTTTTCGCCCTATGACTCAATTGTGAAAAATCACTGAAAAAAATTCTCGGATTCGGATCTTAATCGAAATCTAATCATTTCACCCTTGTCACATACCCAAGCGCTCCACAACATTTCGTCCAAATCCATCCACAACTTATTGAGAGATATTTTGTTTCACAAACGGAAAGATAGACAGACAGAGATTAAAACATAACCTCCATCCACCTTTGGTGGTAGAGGTAAAAAGTCTGATTTAATGCAATTTCATTTCAGGCGAGAAGGCAACAAAAGGTTAAATTTTTGAAATGGGGTGTAGACTTTCTATAGGCACTGTAACTGTGAAAAAATTGATGAAACGCCCTGAAACTCAAACTTGTTCTGTAACTTGGAATAAACCCATGTACCAAGTTTCAGTTGAATATGTTAAAGGGCATGGGAAAAAGTGGGGGAAACCACAGGTGGGACAGACAGTCAGCAAACCTATGGTCCCCTCCGGTGATACTGGTAGGGGACTAATAATAATACGAGTTCCCTTAATAGGAACTTCAATGCAGGAGGCCATTTGCGCATCAAGCGTGCAAAATTATTGCCATGAGTTTGCTTGTCTGTGCTCAATCCTTTTTAAATGCTGAGCATTAAGCAAGAAAGCAGCATTCTTTTATAATTCTTTGGTATGATGACTCAGCAGGGACTTGTACCTCCCAGACTCATCTAACATAACCCCAAAGAATGACAACATAATTTCTTCAATTAATTTTTGCCAAATGCAGCAACACATGCTGGTCTTATGGAAGAAAATTCATGATAGGATGCTGTAAAGGCTTTTGAATGATATCTAATGACAGCTGATCTATTACTACAAGCAAATAAAACAAACAATATTGATAAAACTGAATACAGTAAGGTCATTTTTCAATTTTTATTCTTGCCCAAGGCAGCCACTTTTTTTTGGATCTATTCTTGGAAGTACAATTATCTGTGGTAAAGTGATGTCCATGTTTGATGCCACAGAAATTATGCAAATAACTAAAGCAAGCGACAGAGTATGCCAGGCACATAAACAATATGACTGACTACTCACGACGGTTGCGTAGTGCTTGCTTCCACAAGATGTGCGAGATATCATTTGTCCATGAATCTTTTAGGTCTGGCGAAGCGGCCTGAAGTGTATGTGTGTCGTTTGACTTGCGTCGGCGGAACCACAGTTCAAAGCAGAGGCCACTGTCACCAACGCTCTCTGTCATGCCCAGTTCAGCAGTCTATACACAACCACATGGAATAAGTAGGAAAAACAAGCTGTACTTTAAGTCATTATAATCATCAGAGGGCAGCAATGCCAAATTGGATACAATGCTTAAAAAAACAACTGGGTTGTTGCTAAACTGCATAAAATACAAACTGGATAATGTCAATACTTTATTACCTGTGCATATTTTTCATGTTCAGATACAGTCCCACCACAATGCTACAGCATTTCCAATTTAATGTGGTCATGAATGCATTGCTATCTGGTCTAATTTTTGAGCCAGGGGTTCAGATGGGCATGATAATTGATAGATGTGCTATGAACCTAATGATCAATTACGTGTGTAAGGTTATATGCCAAAATGGATTAAAATAACGAGCAGGGGGCGGATCTTGTTCCAAGCATGCAACACATTCTTCTGACGCATAATTCTTTTGGGTGGTGGATAGGCAACTGACAGCTCTGTATACGCAAAAACATACAGTGGGGAGAACAAGTATTTGATACACTGCCGATTTTGCAGGTTTTCCCACTTACAAAGCACGTAGAGGTTTGTAATTTGTATCATAGGTACACTTCAACTGTGAAAGACAGAATCTAAAACAAAAATCCTGAAAATCACATTGTATGATTTTTAAATAATTAATTTGCATTTTATTGCATGAAATAAGTATTTGATCACCGACCAACCAGTAAGAATTCCGGCTCTCACAGACATGTTAGTTTTGTCTTTAAGAAGCCCTCCCATTCTCCACTCATTACCTGTATTAACTGCACCTGTTTGAGCTCGTTATCTGCATAAAAGACAGCTGTCTACACTCAATCAATCAGACTCCAACCTCTCCACAATGGGCAAGACCAGAGAGCTGTCTAAGAACATCAGGGACAAAATTGTAGACTTGCACAAGGCTGGGATGGGCTACAGGACAATAGGCAAGCAGCTTGGTGAGAAGGCAACAACTGTTGGCGCAATTATTAGAAAATGGAAGAAGTTCAAGATAACAGTCAATCTCCCTCGGTCTGGGGCTCCATGCAAGATCTCACCTCGTGGAGCCTCAATGTAATGAGAAAGGTGAGAGATCAGCCCAGAACTACATGGCAGGACCTGGTCAATGACCTGAAGAGAGCTGGGACCACAGTATCAAAGAAAACCAAAAGTAACACACTACGCCATCATGGATTAAAATCCTGTAGCACGAAAGGTCCCTCTGCTCAAGCCAGCGCATGTCCAGGCCCGTCTGAAGTTTGCCAATGACCATCTGGATGATCCAGAGGAGGAATGGGAGAAGGTCATGTGGTCTGATGAGACCAAAATAGAGCTTTTTGGTTTAAACTCCACTCGCCGTGTTTGGAGGAAGAAGAAGGATGAGTACAACCCCAAGAACAACCCAACCGTGAAGCATGGAGGTGGAAACATCATTCTTTGGGGATGCTTTTCTGCAAAGGGGACAGGACGACTGCACCGTATTGAGGGGAGGATGGATGGGGCTATTTATCGCGAGATCTTGGCCAACAACCTCCTTCCCTCAACAAGAGCATTGAAGATGGGGCGTGGCTGGGTCTTCCAGCATGACAACGACCCGAAACACACAGCCAGGGCAACTAAGGAGTGGCTCCGTAAGAAAGATCTCAAGGCCCTGGAGTGGTCTAGCCAGTCTCCAGACCTGAACCCAATAGAAAATCTTTGGAGGGAGCTGAAAGTCTGTATTTCCCAGCGACAGCCCCGAAACCTGAAGGATCTGGAGAAAATCTGTATGGAGGAGTGGGCCAAAATCCTTGCTGCAGTCTGTGCAAACCTGGTTAAGAACTACAGGAAACGTCTGATCTCTGTAATTGCAAACAAAGGTTTCTGTACCAAATATTAAGTTCTGTTTTTCTGATGTATCAAATACTTATTTCATGCAATAAAATGCAAATTAATTATTTAAAAATCATACAATGTGATTTTCAGGATTTTTGTTTTAGATTCCGTCTTTCACAGTTGAAGTGTACCTATGATAAAAAATTACAGACCTCTAAGTGCTTTGTATGTGGGAAAACCTGCAAAATCGGCAGTGTATCAAATACTCGTTCTCCCCACTGTACCAACTGCTTATAATTCAAAACACCTCACTGCACTGAAAACGTGGGGACAGGAATGCTGGACTGTAAATGGTGGGGACTTGTAATACCTTCCCCCACCAGGAGGCGGAGTGACATGACGCACATTTAAATAGAAAATTTGTGTCCCCCCCTCCAGAGGTCAGGATTGAATTGTATATTGTTTGGCCTAACGGCAGGAATAGCTTCAAGCCATGCTCATAAACCTCAAAAAGTCTTTCACTAAGATAGGGGAATACAATTGCCATCACAATGCAATTCCAACTGGCCAAAAAAGTGAAAACTGCTTCATCCACAACCAGTGGCTGGGACAAATGAATACAGTACCTTAAAGGACTTCTTGTAGACATAAATATCATGGCCTGCATCAGCACGCTTCGTCTTGCTAAACAATATGAGCTCGTGAAAAAGGAACACCCTTCGACACTGCTTTCTTCGTCCAATTGACACGAGAAACTCATCCTGTCGTAGGAGCTGGCCTTGCTCCTTCAGATTCACCTATTGAAAGAAACAAATCATTTAGATCCAATCATGCACAGCACCACAATAAACATTCATGTAAATGGAAACTTTGCAAGAACAAAAGATTTACTGCAAATTAAGAGAAACTCTGAATGAAATACTCTCCCCTTGACAGATTTGTTTCCTCAAGGCAGCATACTAGGCCAAATCGTCTTGCAAATATACAAAAACTAAAACCTGCATTCCCAATTCAATTATATGACTGCAATGATGACACAACAAAAAAATTTTTTTTTTTTAGAAATGTGGCCGATGTTGACCTCAAAAATAATTGCTGGTTAAACTCAGTGACTTGATATGCAATTCCTGTTCAAATTTTTAGTCAATCTGATGAAAATTGAGCATTTTATAAATTTGACAAAGTTGTTGACCTTTGGCCTATGTTGAACTTCTGATCACAAAAACAATAGGCTTCTTGCTAATGACAAATGTCACCATGTGGAAAAGTTTCGTGAACATCGGTTGTGACTGATGATTTTAAATTGTGACCTGTAGGTGGTAAACATAAAAACAAAAAACAGGCAAACAAGAAAAAGATGTTGAGCAGGGCACAGCACACAAAATCCACCCCCCTCTCCAAAGGTTGCAATGGATCCATCAAAATGTCCATTTCAATAAGATTAAAATTGACACTCTTAATCAAAGCTCAGGTAGTCAGATGAAAATTAATTCTTTTTCTGCTTGAAATTGATGAAGTTTGACCTTAAGTTGACCTTTGACCTCAAAAATAGTTTGTTTCCCAGTTCAGTGAGGCATTCTGCAATTGCTCTTTAATATTCAGGTTAATCGGATGAAAATTGACGATTTTTCAGTTGAAATTTGATTTTAGATGTTTGCCCTTGAGTTGACCTTTGACCTCTGACCTCAAAATCAATAGGCTTCTCAGTTGAGACTACCTCAACAACTGGTAAAGTTTCATAACGATTGCTTTATAATTGTGACATGTAGGCAATTTATTTTCTTTTATACAATGTCAAGGCTCGTAGAAGAGCAAACACACAGAATGTATAACAAGGGAAGCAGGAGACAAGAGGGGTGGGAGAGGAAAGCACAAAATAGTGGGGAACAGACATAAGGAGATCTGTGGAAGGGAGAGGGATGGGGCAGGTTACATGGGGTAAACAAGGACACTTCAGGGACTTTCAGGAAGGAAAGCAGGGAATGTGAGGGGGTGAGTTTGGGGTGGATTAACAGGGGTAGAAAAGATCATGGTTTGGGATGGGGGAAGAAAAAAGATGCTGGTGAACAGCTGTTTTGAACACCTGGAGGGAAGAGGGGGATTGAAGAGTGTGTGGGAGTTTGTTCCAAAGGGGGAAAAAAAGGAATGAAAGAGTGAAGGTGAGCAGTGATTCTTGATTTTGGTAGTTTAACCAGAACGGGGTTGCTAGCGGACCTAGAGCGCCCTGCAGAAAGGTGGGTGGGACAGAGAGCAGACGGAGCAGGGGTGGCGAGGCCAGAGAGGAGACGGGAGAAGACAAAGACCACCAACCTGCCTGCAGTGAGACTTTCAGAGACCCAAAGACTAGGCCTCATCATGGGAGACCTCATATCCTAAATGATACCAAATATCCTAAATGTATTGGCTTCCACAGCGTGAAGCCAAGAAAGGTGAGAGGTGGGAGCACCAGCCCAGAGGGGAAAGCAGTACTCCAAAAGGCTGTGGATGGAAGCTTTGTACATGGCCAGGAGCTCAGGTGTGCCAAGGAGGGACTTTGCACTGTGGAGGAGACCCAGTCAGCGACTGGCTTTGGAGGCCAGCTTGGAAATGTGGCTTTCCCAAGAAAGATTATGGCAGATAGTGAGGCCCAAAAGTTTGAATAAAAGGATTTCTTCAAGAGGATTGTTGACAAAGTAGATGGGGGAGGGTTGGGGAGGGGGTTCTCGACGGTCCTTTCAGACACACATAATTAGAGCGTGAGATTTTTCAGGATTGAAAGAAATGTTCTCAGTGTTGGAACAGCTTGTGATTTTATGTAGATCTGCAGAGAGTGAAGAGGCTGCTGCTTGCCGGTTTGACGGGTGACAGATGGTGCGACAGAGGGTGGAGTTATCAGCAAAGAAATAAAGTGGATTTTCCAGTCAGAGAGATCATTGATGAAAATCAGAAAAAGAACAGGGCCCAGAACACTGCCTTGAGGAACTCCAGCCTGGACAGGAAGAGGGCTGAGAGAATTCCATGAAGAGCCACACGTTGGCTGTGACAGGAGAGGAAGTCTGTGAGCCATGAGTGGAGATTGCCTTGGATACCATAGGAAGAGAGTTTGTTGAGCAGGGCAGGGTACCTGACCGTATCGAAAGCATGCAATCAGGCCATTGGAGAAAAGGAAGGATATAATGTTGAAAGCGATGATGGATTCCAAAACTTTGCTCATGATTGGGAGAAGGCTGATTGGTCCGCAGTTGCAGTGATCTGTTTTTGCACCATTTTTATGCAGGGCAGTGATGTTTGCTGATTTCCAAGCAGATGGCAGATGACCTTGAGCAAAGGAGAGGGTGAATAGAACAGAGAGGTAAGCAAGAGCAGCAGAGCAGGTTTTTAGGACACGTGGGCTGATGTCGTCTGGATCGGTTGCAGAATCAGTCGAGGTTGGACAGCAATATCTCCACCTTCTTGGGAGAAAAGGATACAGAGTCCAAGAACAGCTGGGTGGGACTGAGTAAGGTGGGTACAGAAAGCGATGGGTTTGGGACACACTATTTAGAAGTAAACATGGAGTTTAGGGATTCAGTCTTTTCACATGCAGCATCAGCTGTGTGGCCATTTGATTTAAGGGAGGGGATGAAGAGGGAACATACACCAGAAACAGACTGAAATAGACACCACCAGTATTTGGAGCAGAGATACAGGTTTGAGAGTTCAGACTTGAGATGAGAAAGATGTTGTTTCCTGGCTCTCCTCAGGGAAGACACATACTTGTTCCAAACCTTGTGGAAGGAACTCAGATTGCTTTCAGTTGGATTTTCCTTCCATGACGCGAAGGCAAATTGTTTCAGGACAACTACCTCGCCACAGCATTAAGTGTACCATGGGCAGGAGGATGGGTATGACAACTGAAGACGAGATGGGATAAATCTGTGCATGAAAACTGAAAACCCACTCCGTGGGAGTACCTCCTGTGCAGCTGTCCTTCACAGGGCAGCTCACCAGATGATGGGATTGGGGCACAGCCTTCAGGATCCCCACTCTGATGACAGGAGGAAAAACACAGGGTAACCTTCCTGGGATGGATTGCAGTGTGTGCATCAGGGTGGTGCTGAGGTGTCATCCATCAGATGGCAGGCTGCTTGGGTCCTGAAGTGGTCCCTTCGAGTGGGTTCCTGGAATGTCATATCCCCAAGAGAGGATGAGCACCTGTCTCGGTTGTCATCTGAGCTCAAGTGTTTGAACATCGGTATTTAAAAAAAAAAAATTTGCATACATTGACAAGGCTCGTCGTCAAGGCAGCACTCTCTGAGGTTCGGAGACCGGATCATGGCGAGATCATGGTGGGTGGTTACACCTTCCATTGGTCTGGTCGCTCTGATGATTACCATGCCCAAGGAGTTGCTGTAGCTGTGTCCAATAAGCTGACTCCAATGAAAATTGAGGTAACACTGGTCAACGAGCGTATGAGACGAATGATTCGTCACTCCTTGGGTGTCGTTTCCCTGGTCTCTCAATACACTCCGACAGAGGCGAGTGATCTCACCGTGAAGGACGCATTCTATGCCACGCTCGAGTCTGTGGTTGATCAGTGCCCAAGGCAACATACTTTTCGAGTCTTGGGGGATTTCAATGCATGGACTGGATGGTTATGACATGTGTTGGTCCCCATGGGTCTGGTACTGTGAACCACAATAGCACTAAGTTCCTTGACATTGCAAGAAGTCATGGACTTAGGGTGGCTCGTTCATGGTTTCAGCACCCATGGGCTCATCGCTGGACTTGGTATTCCAACACGGGTGGTGTGGCAAAGGAGAATGACCATGTGCTGTTGATGGTCGCTGGAGGATGATCCAGAACTGCAAGGTCGACCGGAGTGCTCAGTTCCTCAATACCGACTACAAGCTTGCTAGAGCAAGTCTGAAGTTGCAACTTAACTCTGGGAGAATGATACCATCCCAGCCAAAGCTGGATGCTGGCAAGCTCAAGGATGAGAGGGTAGCTGAGGAGTTTGCGAACAGGCTGAGTGGGGATTTGAGGGGTCTGGGTACTTTGAGGAATGCTGAAGAATTGTGGAGTGCCTTCAAGACCACCATTCTTGATGTTGCCGGTGGTTGTCTTGGAACTCGCAGTACGGCGAAGAATAAATTTGCCTCTCAAGAGACAATGGATACCATTCACCAGTCGCAGGGCCAGGCTTAAAGGTAGAGCTTCGCTGTGCAGGAAGTTGAGGCGTAAAACTGTATGTGCACCGAGGGTGGACAAGGAGGCCAATGTGCGAGAAACCTGTGAGGGGGTAGAGCATCACCTGTCATCAAGTGATTCTTGTCCTGCTTACAGGGCAATTCGCGCATTGCGTTCCTCCAAGCCCATCCCTCGGTGTACTGGAGTTAGAGCGTAGGATGGTGGGCTTCTGACAGAGGAGTGCAAAGTGAAGGCCGTTGTGCCGGTTACTTTGAGCGGCTGGACCAGGCTGATCCACCAGCTGTTGAGTTGGATGTCAGGGGTGTTACTATCACTATTGCTGACCCTCCAATCAACTGTGAACCACCTTACTTTGTAGAAACACAGGCTGTGGTGAACCGGTAAAAATGAGGTAGAGCTCCTGGGATCTGTGGCATCCAGGCTGAACTTCGAAAGGAGGTTGGAAATGCTGTACTCATGTCGTTGCATGCAGTTCTGTACTTGCTTGGAACACAGGCATCACCCAAGTGACTGGAAGAAGGGCTTTGTTGTCCCTCTCTGGAAAGGGAAGGGTGATCACCAGAACTGCAACAACTTCCGACGGGTGACGCTGCTCTCAGTGCTGGGAAAGGTCTTTTCTCAGATAATTATTAATATGGTTCACCACCATATATTTGAGCACCAGCAACCAGAGCAGTCAGGCTTTACACCAAATAGGTCAACAATTGACCGTATCCTTGCCTTTTGGGTCCTCACCGAACGCAGACGAGAGTTTCGGCAGGGGTTGCTTGCAGCCTACGTTGATCTCTGCAAAGTGTTTGATTCAGTGTATAGGGATGCCCTCTGGAGGATTCTTCGTCTTTGAGGGGTGCCACCAAAACTGATCAATCTGATGTCTGAACTATACTCTCGTACTGAGAGTGCTGTGAGATGTGGTGATATCATCGACTTATTTCCAGTAAATACTGGGGTTTGCCAGGGGTGCGTACTGCCCCCCACTCATTAGCACTTGTATGGACTGGATTCTGGGGAGGATGTCAGAGAGATCAAGCTGCGATGCATTGTTTGTGAATGTCAAGATCTCTGACCTTGATTTTGCAGATGAGCAGTCATCTTTGCAGAGACTCTGGATATCCTTTTGGGGGCCCTTGAGGTGCTGAATGAGGAGTTGGCATCGATGGGATTACAGGTTTCCTGTGACAAAATTAAAATCCAGGCTTTCAATGACATCATGGATGCTGCGATCTTGTCTGTACCTGTTTGTGGTGATGATGTTGAGATCACAAAGATTCACTTACCTTGGCAGTGATATTCATGTCTCTGTTGGCTGTTAGCCAGAGGTCAATTGACGTCTGGGTCAGGCCTGGAAAGTCATGAATTCTCTGGATCATGGGGTATGGAGCTGTCGGTACCTGTGTAGGAGGACAAGAGTCCGAGTCTTCAGGTCGTTGGTGCTTCCAGTCTTGCTCTATGGATGTGAGACTTGGACTCTGACCAGGGATCTGAGACAGAAATTTAATTCCTTTGGTACCAGGTCTCTTCGGAGAATCCTTGGCTCGCGCTGGTCGGACTTTGTGTCCAACAAGCAGTTGCTGAGAGAGACTGAAATGAGATTTATTATGTGCATAGTCTGTGAGCATCAGCTGTCGCTGTATGGACAAGTGGCTCATTTTCTTGGTGCTGATTCTGCTCACCAGATTCTCTCAGCGATGGAGCCTCAAGAGTGGAGGAGGCCAAAGGGCCGACCACGTGCCTCATGGTTGCAGCAGGTTGATTAGCATCTCAAGGAGATGGGGTTGGGCCAGGCATCTGCCTGGGGGAGCGAGACGGAGGCCCCTGGAGTACCGGCAGAAGGTACACGCAGCGACGCGCTGCTCTAGAACATGCTCCCATACCTGACCTGACCCGAGAGAGCAAATTTCTTTGAAAGAATTCCCAGGATGAGTTGATGTCGGAGAAAGTAGAGATGGGAGACCAGTCTAGAAGTTTGATGGCGACTTGAAGTCCTTGCCAATCGGCCTGAGTGAAATGCCAGACTCGACGGTGCTGAGGTGGTTCTCGAATAGCCAGAGAGATGTTTACTTTGTCAAGCATGGAGTCAGATGAACCGATTGGAGCAGAGGCAGAGCAGCAGATATTTTCAGGGAAATTGGTCAAAATCAGATCCAGAAGAAATGGAGTATCGTAGGTTGAGATCCGGGTCGGGAAGTTGACAGATTGTGTCAGTCCCAATGAGTTGCAAAAGTATTTTGCTGAAGAGCCATGGTAAGTGAGAGAGGTACCCACACCCAGCCAAATGGCATGATGACAATTGAAGTTACCACATCTGAGGAAGAGAGAATTGGGATGAAATGAGAGAAGCTGGTCCACGTTTTCAGCGAGCGAGGTGTAAATGGAGTCATCAGTGTTTGGTGGACGTACAACACACATCTAAACATGAGGTGGGAGTGGAGGTGAAGCCGGAGTTAGAGGTATTACTAGGGGTGTGGGGGAGTGAGGGCAGTGCATGGAGAGTGAGGAATAGTTTTTGATGAAGAGAGCAACTCCACCACCAGGACGAGGCTCAGATCTGTCATTCCCGAGGGAGTAAGCAGGGAGTCAGAGATGTCTTGAAGGAGGAAAGTTTCTGTTGAATAGATTATGTCTGGTTTGTCAATGGCAATTTGTATGGAAAGATCAGTCAGGGTTGAGCAAAGGTCCCAGATGTTTGAGGTCCACGCTGTTATGGAAGAGGGAGAAGGGAAGAGGCTTTGGGTGAAGTGGAGGGGAGGGGTGGAAGGTAGGACGAGGGAGGAAGGGGGGAGAGGTAGGGAGAGTTGTTGACAGAGTGTGGGGGATTGCAGAAGAGTTAGGGGAGGGGCCGAATGAGGAGGAAAAAAGGCTCTGTGGTGATGGGATGAGGCACAGTGGGGAGTAATACGAGAGGGGGCCAGAGGAAAGTTGAAGATAGGAGGTGGAGGGATGAGATGGAAGATCGGTCAGGGGAAGGAGGCAGTTTTGTGGATGTGAGGGGGAGGGCAACTTTGAGAAGGGGGAGTGAGGGGAGATTGTAGGGAGGAGGGTAAGAGGGGAGAGTTGAGGGAGAGGGGTGAAGGGGAGTTTTTTTAGAAAGCTAAGAGGGAAGCTTGGAGGGGGAAGAGTACAAAGGTTGCTTTGAGAGGAAGGGGTGAGGGAAGCTTTCAGAGGGAGGGAAGATGATGAGATCAGACACAGCCAAGGGGCAGGACGGCGATGGGAGAGGTGGGGAGAGAGGAAGGATGAGACTTGGTGTGGGATGGTGAAGAAGGGAGCAGGCAGGGGGAGGTACAATATTTGAGGGGTTGGGAAGAGGTGGAGGTGTGAGAGGAAAGAAAGAGCATGTTTGAAATGTTGAGGAGTGTGCTGATTGAGAGAGTGAGATATGTTAGTTTAGAGTGGAGCCCACAGATGTCAGAACACCACACAGTTTAGGACATCAGAGGAAGAGCTGAATCTAAAGCAGAACACAGTGAAGAGGCACTAAGAGCGGAGGAAGGATAAGGCGATCGACAAACAAACAAACAAACAAAAAACATAGAATAACACACAACCAACCAATATACTTGAAAAAATTTCGATTTTCGCAAGTAATAACCACGTGGCAAAGCTGCAGGTCAAATCCTGTTACCAGCATTTGAGCGAGGCTCATTGCTTTGAGTTTTTGGGTGTCCCAACAAAAGTCTACGATAAACCGTTCCTGGCTGACCACGTCTACTGTATGTGCTGGATTTCAGGGTCAAGTGCTGAATGGGCACCATGCCAAAGGTGTGATATATGCAAAAATATCAATACAGTGCATGCTTCCAAAAAATAATGGTGTATTCTGTATTTATCAGAAGAGAAGATATCATATATGTTTTGCTTGCTTTCTTCATGCAGTGCATAGTGCATGCTTTTAAATGCAGTATTTTACATTATTGTACATTGTTTGATGATTTCTAATGTACTTGTCTTTCGTGGTAGGATTTTAATGTACCTCAAGGAGAAAATGCTCGAATCACTTTATTAATTGTTATTATTATTATCCATGTTCTATAAAGTGTGTCGGTTCTGCCAATGGATGTTCTTTGTCAGGATTACAACCCTTGACATGTTGCCACTCCCAGGCAGGATAATTGACTTAAATTGCACAAATTTGGAATTTAGCCAGAGTACCCACGATAGCTCGGCTACTCTGAGATTGTGTTGTGCTTTTACTTGACTTAATTTTTAAAAATTATTTTGTGCAACGTTTGCTCCATTTTTACTGCCTTTATCATGACTAGTGCGTGGCCGTACGTGTGTGGCCGTACGTGCAAAAATAAAAAAGAAGAATTGTGACGTCAATCGTGACGTCATAGCACCATGTCCTGTCATTGGTTTGGTAAATAAATGGCCATAATTTGGGAACCACTTGTCCGATTAATATCAAACCTTGAAAAGGCACATACGCAGGTCCTCAGCAATATACCTGGCGAGTTTAAATTAGATTGGACCAGTGGTTGTCGAGAAACACGGTCACAGACAGACAGACAAGACGGTAGGCGACATGGCTGCTCGCTCTCGATGGAAAGCTGGCCGACGCGACTAGCCGATATTCATGTACATGCTATCAATCAATTTAGCACAATAAATATGATTATCACAGCCCTCTTAGTTTGTGCCTAGAAACCCGCCTTGTGAAATTTCAGGCATGTTTCCAAAGAGACTCTAACAAATGGCAGCCATGGTAATTCCATTTATCTATTCGCTAAAGATTTTATTTTTTATATGATGCTGTGAGACATTTTCCTTGGGCACAAAAAAAAAACAGGTCCCTCGGAGGTCCAGTTTCGGAGGTATTGATTTTTTTGTACAGTCCACAATAAGTGTATGATGTACGATAAAGTATTTTAGCTGTTGCTAAGCAACGGAGGTGTGCATAGCAACCATTCATTTTTATGTACATGCGAGCCACATTGTACACATTTCACCCAAGTTTCATCAAAATTAGCCTCTTTCTCTTAGAGATATTCGCAATTAACCGTTTCTGAAATGTTCGACATGTACTCACCCAAAACCTATCTCCTCCTACAAATATTATTTGTTAGGGCTGCAAATTGGCATGAAGGCAGCGAGATAGATTGCGCACAGAAGCTTCGATTTTTTTTTCCGATTTTTTGACCACTTTCAAGGGCCGTTGCTATGCCGTTGCTGGGGCCCGGGGTCCCTTATTCGAAAGCACATGATTCCCAGAAATATTGGTCCGACCTACCAAATTTCATTGGAATCGGTTCAGTAGTTTAGCCCCTAGGCTTCACCATAGTTTCGCGGACAGATAGACAGATGGAAATGTCCAGAATAAGGGTGCTCTCAGACCAGCCAACAGACAGACAGACACACACGGAGATTGCTGGAATTATAGATAGATTAGCCACCGTTGGACTTGGTCTGAAACGGGGGCTTGTGGATTTCGTCTCGATTTTTGTGTCCATGCGTGCGTGCGTCCGCAACCATATCTCAGACATGTATGGACCAATTTTATTCGTACTTGGCACAAAGATAACACATGATGGTATACGCATGCACATCTTTTTTTTTCGACATCAGATCCAAGATGGCCGACTGCCGGCCATTTTAGTTAAAAAAAAAAGCCTGGTGTCGAACACGTCCTCAACCATTTCTCGGACATGCGTTTACCAATCTTGTTCAAACTTGGCACACAGATAATGAATGATGGCTTAGGTAAGCACGTCCCCCCCCCACCCCGAGATCACATCCAAGATGGCCAACTGGTGGCCATTTCAGTTGGAAAAAACCTAATGTTGAACAAGTCCTCAACCATTTCTCGGATGACGTGAAACCATTTCTCGGATGACGCCATTAGAGGTCATGCATTTACCGATGTTGTTCAAACTTGGCACAAGCACAGGGCATACACGTGCCCCTCATTTTATTTTAGGATCTGATCAAAGATGGCCGAGTGGTAGACTGGCAGCCATTTTAGTTGCACATAAATATCGGCTATCCCTTTAACTCCATCCAGCAAAATTACTAAAACAGGGACTATGACATGTTATATCTTTTTACTTGTTCTTCATTGTATTTACACACTGAGTTTAATTACTTTTGTTATTTTTTTCACACAGGCCTTGGATTTTCATTATTTTTGTTCTTTTATAACACTCCTTTGATTGGGTGTCGTGTCCCTTTCTATGGCCAGTTTATGTGCTACTGTCCAAAATGCCCACTGACTTAAGGTTAAAATAGAGTTTGTATCAAAATGAAAAGTTGTTTCATCAATCAATGTCCAACTAGCAGTAGTCCAAACTTAAGATAAAGTCTAAACCAAACATTTATTTGGAAGATAAAGCACAAGTGATACATGAAACACATCAGCATGGCAATGTAGTACAGCAAAGCAACTGATGATTGGCTCTTCTTCTCCTACTCCCTTTCTATTACTGCTTTACCATTTATATAAACTCAGACCAAGATTAATTATCATTGATAACTCCTCCCTTAAACTAAATATCATTATGAAATGGTTTTATAACCAGAAGCCACTAGAAATTGCTCATTAACATGAGACAGTTCAATATCCAGAAGTAACCAGAAATTTTCTGAAGTCTCATGATCTTTCCACAGAGCATAAAGTCCAAGTACAACATGAGAACTAGTCACCTTTTTACTCCTCTCAACATTTATAATTAACACATTGTCTCAACAAATATTCAGTCCTACATAATAAACTACAGTATAAAGAGCAATCAATCAGAGATTGCACACCCTCACCAGGACTTGCATTGTGTTGTTTTATGGTACATACTTTTTAGATGTAGTCGTGTTCTAATTGTACATACTTTATAGAGGTACTCAGTTGAAAAAACATATATTGTGTCATACTGGCTACCTCTAGGTGGCATTTGTGGCCTACGTTACAACATTATGAGCAGACAACCAGCCAGATAAACAGATGGACTCGAATGCAATACACTCGACTCGAGTGAGGATAACATTTCGTTCCATATCGAATCGCAAGTATACAAGTGTTAACATCCCATTAAATTGAACTACACCGTGTAACAGTCCCTCATGAAGAATTTGATAGAGAACCCCTACTACAAGGTGCCTCACAGAAAACCAGGAAATTTGGTACAGTTTATTTAAAACAAAACAAAAGCAAACTTAGATGTAGTGTAAAACAAAGATACACTATATTTTCAAACAAAACAAAAGCAAACTTAGATGTAGTGTAAAACAAAGATACACTTTATGATATGTTAGTTTATTGATATGGTAAAATACGGCAAAATAAATTCCAAAATCTCAAATTTCTTGGTTTTCTGTGGGACACCCTGTATTTTAAATAACCCCCGATTTTTCAAATTTTCTAACCAACACAGATTTTATGTTAACTACTGTATTAGTAAGCATCAGGGAGAATAATCAGCAATTCAGTCAACATATTTAACTTGGAAATCAGTAATCTGGTCCTACATTCTCCATCCCCTTGTGCAGTTCCATCATAAACTGATAGTTTTGCAGAAACATGATCCAACTCATGAATCTATACCTGAGAAGCTTTGCCTTCTCCATGTATGCCAATGGCTGATAATATTGTTGTAGATTTCCCGCCAGTCGGCGTGCGAACGACCGCGTCTAACCAATCGCGGTCGCTTCGCCCACCGAACGGACAATCCAGTCGCGGCTTTCCGGATCAACGCCAGAAACCAGCCACGGGTGTGTTTTTAAGCACACCACAACCTTGTCCGCACTCTACCCGCGCTACAGGGTCCGATCGCCAAATCTTTGATTTACCTAATTATTCGTGCGGGTAGGTTACCGAGAGATTGTACCTCAACGGGACCGCTTGGAAACGAGCCGCTTAAGCAGCTCGCTTCCTTTTGGGATAACCAAGCGGGGTACTATTGCGCAGTCCCGTTGGACCCGATCACTTTACCGGCAATTTAAAAACCAACGATATTCCGATTGCAAGATGGCAGCTCAATTAAGAGAAGAGGACGCAAAGAACAGGTTTACATTCACACAAGGGCATTTATTACAATAAAGCACGTATGCAATTAAACAAGGCAAAACACGTATGCAATTATACAAGCAACAAAAGCACGACAAAAGAACTACGACCGTCTATACGAAATGCAATGCAAACATTTACAGCACACAAAGCACTTAACAATTTCCTACTTATTAGACGGGCCCACGGAAACACGTACGCGCGCGCGCGCACACGCACACGCACACACACACACACACACACACACACACACACGAAATGGTGGCAGAGGCCTTTAATAACGAGCTCCAGCTCAGAGGACAGGTGAGCTGAAACCCAGAGCCTATCTCGAACCTCTCCACCTCGTGTGGTCTTCAAGTTGTTCGGACCCGGGCTCCAGCGAGAGCGAGCTGGATCCAATCGCCGTGAGCTGTGATCCTTCCCGAGCACCCGCGAATCCTCCCGCGCTTCTCAACACGTGCTGGTGAGACGAGGCGCCGATCCTTCCCGTCAATGCATCGCATCCCCGAGGAACCACATCCACGAAGAGGTCGATGAGTCGCACCAAGCCGGGAACCAAAATGGAGAACAAAGAGCTCCACAAACCAAGAAGAAGCCACCATTCGCAGCTCGAGCTGAGCGACCGGCTTAACTTTCTTCCAAACAGGGCAGCTTGAAGCAAAAAGCTCTCCCGAGCCAAGCAGAAGCCGAAGCTCACGAAACCATCAAAGCAAAAATCCTCCAAAAAGTCTCCTCCCGAGCCAGGCCTCAGCCAAAGCTCACTGAGCCAGCCGAAGCAAAAAGCTTCCGAAGGCCTCAACCCTAACCCAAGCCAAACAGGACCCGAAGGTCTGCTGAACGACTCCCCTCAACTCCCTTCTCCAACTCTGCCCACACGAACAAAGAAAAGATCTCCTCTTATCCTTTTCCCGCCCTTCCCCCGCTCCCGGCGTGACTCATGACTCATGCCCTCGTGCTCCATCCCCCGCTCAGCCACGGATGGGAGGGAGTTGTTGACATCATGAGTCACGGGACGGCAGGGTTCTTCTTGCTCTTCGCAGAAGAGGGGGAGGGATGTCTCCATTGTTCGTTCCCTAACTATTAAATCGATCCGTAGCGCATCTAATCGATTTCTGAACATTTAAACAATGGAAGGTGAGCTATCTAGGGAATAAGCACTTATCGACATAGCTGACCAAAGGAACCTGTATGTTGTGTGCAATCAAGTTCCAAATTCGTAACACTACCCCCTCCCCTTTTTACAGACTCGTCCCGAGTCGTCAAATTTTCGTGTGACCAGCATGTGTAAGTTTTCCCCGAGAACGTTCGACCTTCGGATCCCTGAGTGTGACATTTCTTTATACGTGTCCCAAAAATAAATAACCTAATGCGCTGCGTAACTAAATAAACAAACTCTCAGACTCATTCGGACAACTTAACTAAAATTGCCGGCACTAAAACAAACATGCATGTGAGATTCCACGTATTTACAATTTTCACTCAACTTATCCATTAACCATGGCCCAGGACTTGTGAACTGTGAAAGGGGAGAATGTAAAAGTCATTTCAAAGTTCATTGATGCAGGGGAATGGATGGAGATGGTCGCAAAACACAAATGAGCATGATGGATGCACGGGCTGCCTGCAGGGCAGTCCTTGCAAAACTGGATGGTCCTGGCGCACATGGTCATGGATGGACACAGGAACAAACGCAAACAAGGGCTAGCAGGCATGGGGTCATGGCAGAGGCAGGGAATGAAGCTGGCCGGCCTCTGGTGTGGTTCCATCAGGTTTGGAGGGAGTGCGGTGGTGCCGGCCGCTCTGAAGGCAGGCTCGGACCTTGCCTACTGTCTCCCCCCACTCTATCGCCTTTGCCTGTCTCTGTCCATACCCACTCCCTTAATTTTCCACACAACACAACAAAATTTAGCCCCTCTTTATTTTTATTATATCCCTTTTATAATCGGCTCCCTAACCCCCTTTATCGTCATTGTTCGGCTAACCTATCCTGTCAACCTAGCCTACTCCCAACCCCGACGTTCCCTCTCTGGAGGGGAATAGGGAGAGACTAGCGTCCTGTCTCGAGGCCCAACAAAGCCTCAGAATGGCCTCCTCTGAGTTCAGCGATCTACCAAGGTGGGTCCAGCGGCCTACAACGAGCGAAGGGATGGATGGTGCGAAGGGGTACATCTCCTAACTACCCCAACATTTATGAACCTGAAAGTACCTCGGGGCTTTCAAAAACGCCTCACACTTTTAAACTATCGGTTCTAAAAACCATGATTCCCGTCGCCTGTGTTGGTGTCCATTATAAATTTGGGCCTTGCCCTCAAATTTTCATTCGTGCCCTCGCACAATTTCCTGGCTGGGCAGCATGGCTCAACTGGCAGGAACTCCCCCTCTGCCGAACTCTAACCATGGCACCCTCAGGCCCACAGGCTGCCTCCGAGCCGAGCTGCTCCCTATAAACGCGGGGGGTTGCCCTCTCTGGCAGTGCCCCCCTCCGATGCCCACGTGGCGTGTTGATGCCCCGGGTCCCTTTCCGAGGGTCACCCGTGCCCACTACACTGTCCCCGTGGCATTCTGGCGCTACGGGTCCCGTTTCCGATGGGTCGCCCGTGCCCACGACACTATCCCTGCCCCTCTTGGGCTCTTGGCCTACTCTGGCCGACTAGTCCTGTGCCCACTAAACAAATACTCAACTTTCCACAGCCACGCTCCCAGCCGGTCCATGAACTCTTGCACCCCTCCAAACGGGTTTCGTGCCTTCTCTCGATACCAACAACAAAACGACATTCTATTAGTAAATTTAACTATCCACTAACTAAACATTAAACTGACCCCGGGGTCACTTGGGTGGGAATCACTCCTCCTCCCAACCAGTCATTCGCACCATGCATACCACATTCGCTCCACTCACACACTTGGGCCCACTGTCCCAAACTCACTCATCACATACTTTCCATTTCGCAACTCACACCAACACTCTATACTGCCATCCTCTAACTAAATCCCCCGACTAACTCGTGCTCCCTCGTCATCCCTTACATCAATGCACATTCCATTTACTCTACGTAGCTAAGCTACGTCTCCACTACACATTTCCAGTCTGTCCATGTCTCCAAAAAAAATCCAACAATTCCCATTTCCTAAATCTAAACTGAAATCCCTCTAACTAATCCATTCCACGGGCTCCATGATGAACAACCAACCCATGCCCCCATGAAGCCGGTCTAACAATCGCTAACCCATCCCCCTAACTAGTACTTCCTGTGCCCCTCAGCAAGGGGGGTCTTCCACCCCTTGCCCAGGGAATCCTGTTCACCCGAAGCGAGGCTTGCCTTTTTTTTTTCATGCACGCACCAACGCGGCAACTCGCAACCTGCGCCCCTTTCCCCATGACATCATAGCAGCTGTTCGCGCACCTTGTCTCTCTTAGACGGTACCATCCGGCAGAGATTTCCCCTCCTGCCGGATTCCAACCATGCGGCCACGACGTCAACCTGCACATCAAAAACAAGCCTCGCGTTTCGAGGTGTTCCCCACGCGAACACATGTGCTCTACTCGTCGGAGCTTCACAAACACGCTCGCGTAGAGAACCCATCCGGTCCAAATCCATATCCAGCCTACTTTCTGTCCGTCTGCGGGATCGGCTAATCCACCGCGTGCGTTTACGGACCGGGCTTCACTCCCGCAAGCGCGCACGTGGCGGCCTCGTGCGTTGCACAGCACGGACCCCGCACGTTGCACAGCATGGACCCCGCACGCGCTGCCATGCAAACCCGGCACGGTCCCCAAAATAGCTACGGTCGCTACTCGGTCTTTGTCCACCGTCAGGCACCGTCTCCGTCGCACTCTCGCGCACAAACTTCCACATGCCACGCCGCTCACACACCTTGCCATGACACTCGGACACACGGTTGCATGTTCGCGCATGCCAACCGCCATCTCCCTCACATACAGCGCTCTCACAAACGCGGTCTCTCTCACACATGCTGCTCCTTCCACCCTCGGTGTTTCTCTCACACACTTTGAAACCACACACGCTGTTTCCCTCGCACACTGTACCTTCCACACACGCGGTTTCCCTCACACACGGGGAATCGCTTACACATGCCATAACACTCACGCTATGCGTGCTTTCCAGCACGCATTTCGGCCCACTCGTACACACACACACTGGGACGACCACGCTGGGGATTTGCGTCACCACAAGGGTTCCCGGTGCCTTCATACCCCCCAAGCTTTGTATGCACCCGTCAACAGCACTCGCCCCCTCTACCTTGCAAACCTCGACCGGACCCACCTGGTCGAGATCCACTTCAAGGGGGAATATTCCCCCCCCTCGTTCCAGAAGGAGGCTATCCGGCTGCTTGCACCCAGTCACCACACATTCCCCGAGCTCCCCCTCATCGTCCTCCACTACCTCCATGTGTGTGTGCTCGTCTTTCACCCCGTCTTAATCGTGTAGTCTCTCCTCTACCATTTCTACCTCCCGTGTCTCTGTTAATTCTATCTCCTTCGTCTTTACGTGTCTTATACACGTTGCAGTCACGCCATTTAATTTTTCCCTCTGTGTCACCGTCACTCTCTCTGCCGTTACGAGTCTAGTCTTACACGTCTCCCGAATTAGTTTGTCCTCCACCACGGGGCCGACAGTCCACACTCCCCCTCAGCTCGCTCGCTCCAGCACGTGGCGCCGCCATTTTGCACACCGTTGTCCACGCTTCGTTGCACGCAAATGCCATTATGCCCGCCTGCAGGCTTTGTATATCGCTCCTGAATGCCTTCGTGTGCGCATCCATGCAATCCATCAAATCGCGCGCATTTTTTTCATTTCTGCCAGCAAAATTGTTACGAGCTGGCTCGTGTCAAGTGGCCCTGTGGCAGTCGATTCAACATTATCGGGCGTGGATCCGCCGGGGACTGGGGAGGGATTTTGACGGAGGGGGAGGGGAGGGGTGTCAAAAACCACGGCCACTGCGCCAATTTCGGGCTCTGGGGTTGTTTGTGGGGGAAATTCATCCTGCATAACGGAGCTTTCGTCCTGGGCCATAGATTCTACATTAATACACATTCCTAATCCACCCTGCTCCCATTCGCCTTGAACCACCATCTTGCATATCGGAATAATTTAAAAAGCTCGGAATTTGATGGGAACCGAGGGTCGCTCCACACACCCTTGGTCCGATTCCCGTTAATTTAGTTGGAGGCGGGATGGACTTGAATCCCACACTCCTGAACACCAGTGTTGTAGATTTCCCGCCCGTCGGCGTGCGAACAACCGCGTCTAACCAATAGCGGTCACTTCGCCCACCGAACGGACAATCCAGTCGCGGCTTTCCGGATCAACGCCGGAAACCAGCCACGGGTGTGTTTTTAAGCCCATCACAACCTTGTCCGCACTCTACCCGCGCTACAGGGTCGAATCACCAAATCTTCGATTTACCTAAATATTCGCGCGGGAAGGTTACCGAGAGATTGTACCTCAACGGGACCGCTTGGAAACGAGCCGCTTAAGCAGCTCGCTTCCTTTTGGGATAACCGAGCAGGGTATTATCGCACAGTCCCGTTGGACCCGATCACTTTACCGGCAATTTAAAAATTAACTATATTCCGAGTGCAAGATGGCAGCTCAATTAAGGGAAGAGGATGCAACGAACAGGTTTACATTCACACAAGGACATTTATCATAATAAAGCACGTATGCAATTAAACAAGGCAAAACACGTATGCAATTATACAAGCAACAAAAGCACGACAAAAGAACTACGACCGTCTATATGAAATGCAATGCAAACATTTACAGCACACAAAGCACTTAACAATTTCCTACTTATTAGACGGGCCCACGGACACACGCACACACACCCAAGAAATGGTGGCAGAGGCCTTTAATAACGAGCTCCAGCTCGGAGGATATGTGAGCTGAAACCCAGAGCCTATCTCTAACCTCTCCACCTCGTGTGGTCTTCAAGTTGTTCGGACCCGAGCTCCAGCGAGAGCGAGCTGGATACAATCGCCGTGAGCTGTGATCTTTCCCGAGCTCCCGCGAATCCTCCCGCGCTTCTCAACACGTGCTGGTGAGACGAGGCGCCGATCCTTCCCGTCGATGCGTCGCATCCCCGAGCAACCACCTCCACGAAGAGGTCGATGAGTCTCACCAAGCTGGGAACCAAAATGAAGAGCAGAGCTCCACGAACCAAGAAGAAGAAGAAGCCACCATTCGCAGCTCGAGCCGAGCGACCGGCGTAACTTTCTTCCAAACAGGGCAGCTTGAAGCAAAAAGTTCTTCCGAGCCAAGCAGAAGCCGAAGCTCACGAAACCATCAAAGCAAAAAGCCTCCAAAAATCCTCCTCCCGAGCCAGGCCTCAGCCGAAGCTCACTGAGCCAGCGAAGCAAAAAGCTTCCGAAGGCCTCAACCCTAACCCAAGCCAAACAGGACCCGAAGGTCTGCTGAACGACTCCCCTCAACTCCCTTCTCCAACTCTGCCCACACGAACAAAGAAAAGATCTCTTATCCTTCTCCAGTCCTTCCCCCGCTCCCGGCGTGACTCATGACTCATGCCCTCGTGCTCCATCCCCCGTTCAGCCATGGGTGGGAGGGAGTTGTTGACATCATGAGTCACGGGACGGCAGGGTTCTTCTTGCTCTTCGCAGAAGAGGGGGAGGGATGTCTCCATTGTTCATTCCCTTACTATTAAATCGATCCGCAGTTCATCTAATCGATTTCTGAACATTTAAACAATGGAAGGTGAGCTATCTAGGGAACAAGCAATTATCGACATAGCTGACTAAAGGAACCTGTATGTTGTGTGCAATCGAATTCCAAATTCGTAACAATATATTAGCCAAACAAATTCAGTTCCAAAGAGATACAGAATAAATATCGAAGTAATGCTCCACACAATAGCAAGTCCCTCCTTCACCATGGTGGAGTAAGTAGTTCCTCCATTGATCAGCATATTGTTCACGAAATTTGCAGTAAAATTTACCCTCGTAGCTGCAACACCAATATCAGAAGCATCATTCCTGAACATAAATGTCTTATTCAGGTCCAGTCATCTCAAGAAGGATTTGCTGATTAGGAGTTGCTTGAGGGTTGTGTCGCCTTCTCCTCAGCATCCTCTCATATTGTTGCGGGACCGGGCGTTGGCCGCGAGCACGACCGCTAGATGGAGCAGTAGAGTCGGCTCGACCGATCGCCCGGAATTTAGATCGTACCTTTTCGGAAAACTCCAGAAAAGTACGGGTTCTCTTATTAGACCGAAGTTTGCCAATAGACAGACCACGTGGGGTCGGGTCAATTGCCAATTTCAATTTACCTAAATACCCACGTACTCCAACCTACCGGGGAAATTCACCCTCGACGGCACCCATACGGAACGAGCCGCTTAGCGTACTCGAATCGTGTGCGATCCGAGCGGTTTGATCGCCGAGATCCGTCGGTCCAAAATATCCTTTTACAATGGCAACAGCCTGGCTAATTTCCCAACACACAGCACGCTAAGTCAATGAAGGAAAGGACACAAACGAGCTGAAACATTTAATAGGGGTATTTATTCACAATAATAATTGGGGAACGAGGGAAGCACGCAAGAGCAGAGTTAAACCGATTATTAAAGGCACGTATGTATAGCACGGCACTTATACAATTTACTACTTATCTGACTGGCGCCATGAACATACATACGCACATACCCAAAGAATCGGACCAAAATGGTCTTTATTGAGGCCTGTCTCGGACTTGTCCGCCTTGTGTGGTCTTCAAGGACCAGGTCCTCGGGGCAGGACTGGACCCCCAGCACGATCCAGAAGATCCAGATGCCCTCACGACCGGGCTCCGGGTGAACAAAATCGGAAGGGCGAAAGCTGGCAGGAGAAGACCCTTTCTGGCACCGACCACTCCGTGCGCAGACGCTTCCAGAACTCAATCGCCCTGCGCGCAGATGTTCACTTCTTGCCAGAACTCTCAGAAACCCGTGCACGCACTTCTCGCCAGAACCATAACAACCCTTGCCAGAACTCTCAGAACCCATGGGCGCACTTTCTTGCCAGGACCAGAACAACAAC
Source organism: Eptatretus burgeri (assembly GCA_024346535.1). Taxonomy (NCBI): domain Eukaryota; kingdom Metazoa; phylum Chordata; class Myxini; order Myxiniformes; family Myxinidae; genus Eptatretus; species Eptatretus burgeri. The sequence continues at coordinate 27,462 of BROF01002168.1, read as the reverse complement.
GAACGCGCAGACTGCGCCTATAATTATACCCCCCTCTTCAGGGGGGGGGGGGCCTCATCGTGATCCTCCCTCTCTCACTGGCTGGTTTTGGCACGCAAAATCAGTCTTCGTCTCTCTCTCTCTCTCTGCCCAAAACGGGCGGCAAG
>BROF01002168.1:8325-21666 GCA_024346535.1 Eptatretus burgeri | reverse complement strand
TTTGAACAAATTGGAATCCAAACAATTTTTTCGAGAAAAATTTGCCCTAAAAACCGAACACATTTTCGAAAACCGAACACAACGTGGCGTTCATGTTTGTTCACGTGTCTCCCCCACCTGTTCGACCCGTATCTTCGCGCTTTGTTCATTCAGTTCGTCGGTGAAAGTACTCGTGAAAGCATCTCTCATGTGTCGATCGCTACTTTACTTCGTGTTTTCACCTCGATTTGTGCTGTTTTTATTTCTTCAATTATCACCCTTGTGCATTCACCATGGCAACCAAGAAGAGCAGTGAAGCAAATAGGAGTAAGAGGAAGTCCGTGAGAACGACAATTGAGTTGAAGAAAGAACTTATCGCTAAGCTTGAGAGCGGTACGCGTGTGTCTGATCTCGCTGCCATGTTCGAGCTGCCGAAATAGACTGTGTGTAGGATTCTGAAAAATAAAGAAGCGATAAAAGCGCGAAAACCCATCGTGAAGCGAACTCATTCAATGAACCCTCTAACGAATCGGCTTTAACGAACTCAACGTTTTTTTCGCGAGCATGGTAGTGACGTCATGCTGCGTCATCCAATCACTTCACCTCTTGATTATCTCCGTGGAACCGTGTGGTGAAAACGGCACGTTTGTGTCTCCACAGAGTGGACTGGGATATAAAACACCATTTGGTGCTTCATGGTTAATTACATATCTCCACCAGGCTGAACAGTTTACGTTTTAGATCCCAATGGCCACTGATAGGCCGGAGCTGCATCCAGACCTGATGGAAGAAGCAACAACGCTCCTGCTCATCCCCCAGGCTTGGAAGAAGATTCATGACTCAGAAAAGGTCATTTACTCATCTTATTTTACCTTAAACATGGGTAATTTCAGTTGAAAGTGTCTTGAAAGTGGGTTTTCTTGGGGTCCAGGAACAGATTAATTCACTTTCCATTATTTCTTATTGGGAAAATAGTTTTGGAATCCGAACTTTTTGGAATCCGAACAGCCTCTTGGAACGAATTAAATTCGGATTCCGGGGGCACCACTGTATATATAGATAGATACACACACTATTATTAAACTATTACATCGACTTGGGAGTGGTGCACGTGTTACTGTGTTGCCGAAAGACTACAACGTCAATGAGTCCAATATTCGTTACATTCGTCAATGTGATGATAAAATTAGGGCTAGATCAACATAGTACATCTCCACAAAAGCAAGAGCACAACATAATCGATGTGAGGGATTTGTGGGTCGCTGCTGGGAGATCGATCGGCTATCTCCGTGCCATGGCTATGTTCAAGGAGAACTGACCGGGGCTACCCACCAACAGTACTCCAAGCAGTAAAGCCTTCTTATTGATGGTAATGTTACTGAATTTATCTTATTTTACTCAATTGTTCATATTTTTCAATTAAATGTCTTTTTTATTCCAATTTATTTATGATTTTTGGACATATTTTGGGATGCTGGAACGTGTCTCATTGACTTACATGTTATAAACTGTTTGCCGTTCACGGACGTTTAGAGGAACGTAACCCCAGCGGACGGTGACTGTTTACTATACATACAAACACACACATATATATATATATATAGGATGTCACAAAAAAATACAACTTTTAAAATGCTTCGTTTGATCCTAAAAAAGCAGTAATTTTGTCACTAATGCTTCATTTCTTGTTGCAGAGACCCTGAAGTTTATTTTGATACCAAGCAAGCGCCAGAAAAATACCAAGACTGACCATACAACAACGGACAGAAATTGTTGAACTTTGGCACCAGACGAAAAGTGTCATACAGGTGAAACGTCTTTACTCGAGACATTTCTGTATCCACTTGCGCCATGCACCAAGCTTTCGGACAATAAAGTGCATCATCGCAAAATTTACCAATGTGGGAACCATCTGTGACCTTCACAAGGGTCACAGTGGTCGGAAGAGGACAGGACGTAGTGAAGAAAATGTGGAAATGGTGAGACAGGCAGTCGTTCAGAGTCCAAAAAAAGATTCGACGACTTTCTGCTGAGAAAAACATTCATAAGAGCACCGTTCAGAGGATCCTTCGCCAAGACATTCATGCCTTTCCATACAAAATTCAAACGGAAATGGTGCTTACTGATCAACAGAAACGTAAACGACTAGACTTTGCAAATTGGTTCTCAGGAAAGTTAGAGGAAGATGCAGACTTCCTCAAAAAACTTCAGATGATGGACGAATGCCATGCTCACTTGTCCGGGGAGGTAAACAAGCAAAACTTTCGGTACTGGGGAACTGAAAATCCTGGTAATGCATCAACTGAACTGGTCCCTCGATCTGTTCTCAAAGTCACCATGTGGGTGGCAGTTGGTTGGTATGGGATAATTGGTCCATACTTCTTTGAAGATGACCAAGGACGCACTTGCACGGTAAACCAGAGGAACTATCGTGAAATGATTCAGGAATTCTATCTGTGTGAGCTACTTACTCAGGCCAGTAGGAGAAACAACCTGATCCAGATGAGAACCCAGTGGTTCCAGCAGGATGGGGAACCGCCCCATACAGCCAGGGAAACAAGGCGTTTTCTCAACCAACATTTTGAGGGCCGCTTTATCTCCCTCTACGAAGACGTTGAGTGGCCAACGTATTCCCCTGACCTTACTCCTCCAGACTTCTGAACTGGTGCCTTGTGGGGGTATCTCAAGGACAGGATCTATGGAAACCCTAGGCCTCAGACTCTTGATCAGCTGAAGGAAAACATCCACCGATAAATCCAGAACATTCCTCAGGTTGAATGTGTTGATTGAACATTGAATGTGTTGATTTATCCATTGTCTACTAATGTTCTTGTTCATCACGTAAAATTTATTTTCCACTCAAACAACAGACTTTTTTTTATCTGCTGAGACAATTATTATGGCTAATACTGCTGTTCAACCTCACACTAATTATCATGTACATTTCTGGGTTCTAGTTTTGGTGTTAGTCTGTGTACTCTCATTTTGTTGCTTTCACTCCAGATTTGAATCCCATGTGCTGTATTGATTTATCAATCGTTACACACACACACACACACACACACACACACACACACACACACACACACACATACTCACTCAAAAGAAAACCCCACAACGATCCCAACACTTGAGGTATTATATACAGTAAACACTCCAATATCGCAGAGGTGAGGTTCCTGGAAAATGCCACGATAGTTAAAACCACGATCGTGGAAATCAAGGGCCATTGGGAACAGGGGGGTTCGGTTCCTGGGCTTCAAGGAAATACAGAGGAAGATTGACGGCAGCCGTAAATAAGCATATTACAATTGAAACTGGAAGGGCACTCGGTTGAGCGCATACCTCTGCCACACAACACCTGATCTAGAAGAACAGTGTTGCGAATCTGGAAGCCATGAGCACACAACATACAGGTCCTATAGATTAGTTATATCGATAAGTAAATGTGGATAGATAGCTTCCCGTCCCTTGTCTAATGGGTAAATAAATGTTCATGTGCTGTGAGTTACTTTTGATAGTTAGGATTTCCTTTTATTTGTAACACCACCAGCAATGACAGCAACAACGACAGCAACGGATTACTACGGCTCTGCAGAGAACAACAACCCTCTGCTCCCAGATTCTTCGCACGCTCAGTGGGGGAGGGGTCATGCCCCCACCCACCGATGCGCTGGGCAGTGTGCTGAGTGGGGGAGGGGTCGAGCCGCGCCGGAGCGCATAAAAAGGGAGTCAGTCAATCGGTCTGGGCTGGCCTGGAGCCTGGGCTGCTGGTCTTGGTCATCGTCTTTTCCCTCCTCCTCACCATCGAGAGCTCGAGAGACGCCAGTCCCCGACAGGGACCGCAAGGGTGGGACGCCGTGCCTCTCTCGGCGAACGGGCGAGCTTGAGGGACACCATCCCCCCACAAGAACCGCAAGGGTCGCTCGCCGGTGTCTGGGTTCGGCTCGCCTCTCGCTGGTGCCCGGGTCGACGCGAAGACCACACGAGGTGGACAGGTCTGAGATAGACCCTGGTCTTCAGCTCGTCCTATCCCTCTGAGCTGAAGGCCTCAATAAAGGCTGGAGCCACCACTTCTTTGGGTGTGTGCTTATGTGTGTTCGTGGCGCCAGTCAGCAAAGTAGTGAATTGTATAAGTGCTTGTTGCCTGTATATACCTCCATTTATTAATATTCGGTTGAACTCTGCCCTTATGTGCTCCCCTCATCCCCCCATTGTAAATAAACATCCCCATTTCTGAAATGTTTCAGCTCGTTTGTGTCTATTCCTCCATTGGCTTCGCGTGCTGCATGTTGGAAAATTAGCCAGGCGGTTGCCGTTGTAACGGGATATTTGGGACCGACGGATCTCGGCGATCAAACCGCTCGGATCGCACACGGAACGGGTACGCTAAGCGGCTCGTTCTGTACGGGAGCTGTCGAGGGTGAATTTCCCCGGTAGGTTGGACCACGTGGGTATTTAGGTAAATTGAAATTGGCAATCGACCCTACCCCACGTGGTCTGTCTATTGGCGAACTTCGGTCTAAAAAGGGACCCGTACTTTTCCGGAGTTTTCCGAAAAGGTACGATCTGAATTCCGGGTGATCGGTCGAGCCGACTCCGCAGCTCCATCTAACGGTCGTGCTCGCGGCCGACGCCCAGCCCCGCAACAATAGTGGGCCCAATAAATTTTTGAAATATCATGCAGCCCGATCTCTCAATGGTGAAGAATCACTTAAAAAATTCTCGTAGCCGGATCCGGATCCTTATCTTCAGCAAAATCTAATCAGTTCGGTCTTGTCACACACCCAACCTGGCCACCAAATTTCATCCAAATCCCTCCCCAACTTTTCTGAGATATCCTGCACACAAATAAACAAACAGACAGACAGACAGACAGACAGGGGTGAAAACAGAACCTCCTTCCACCTTTGGTAACGGAGGTAATAAACACGTAAATATATGTGCAAGGCAAGTTAACATTGAAATAAACACGTAAATACAATAAATACAGTGAAAATTAAACAAAAATACAAAACTTTTACCTTTTAAATATATCCCAAAACAGCAAGGTGGGTGAGGGTAAACATATTACGTACTGTTCGGACTGTACTCTGCCGTAAATTGAAAACACAAGACTGAGCTCGGAGATGATGATTATGATGATGATAATGTTGTTGGATGAGGGAAGGTGGAGGTGAGAAAGATGTGGATGCAGAACCTGTCATGGCTGTTGGATCACTGGGATCATGACAAAGTCGCCTGCTGCATCGCCACATATAAGAAGGCTAAAACGATCCTGCTTGAACAGGAAGGTATGAGATGTCATCCTCTTGCAAAAACCTGCTCCAGCATAAATCACTTCCTTCGCCTTGATTCGTTCCACAAGCCATGGTCGAACTGGAAACTTCGACCCTGGATGTCTCGTGAAAACGGTAAATCTGCAATGATTTCTCCCGTACATCGATCCACTCAAAGTCCGAGTAAATCTACAATGGGTTCTCTCGTACACCGGTCTACTGTCTTTTTTTTTTGTTTTGTTTTGTCCTCGATCCAAACATTAAGCACTTTTTCCATCGTTTCAATGATCAAGGGACTGGAATGAGCCTTCTGCACCTTGCGGAGCGGGAACACTTGAACGGATATTTGACTCGCGTTTGTATACAGTTGATTCAATGATCCGGTAATGGCAGCCCACAGATGCCGCACTTTCACTTCTTGCCGACGTATTTAATAACTATTTCTTCACACAATGTCATAACCTTTCTCAGCCTTTTGGCATGATTAATTTTGTCAATCGTTTTACATGTGGATGCCATTTACAAACTTGTTCGTGTCTACTACATCTTGTAGAACTAGTATTACCGGATCTCCGTATGTCATTTCCCGTTCGGTGACGATTCATTATTAAATTTAGCTTCGTTTCCATATGCTGGTCTGGTTACTACAACTTATTGTGGACGAGAAACAACAAAAGGCCTGTAATGAGAGGTAATCAAACATACCGATCTAGTATTACAGGATCTCCATATGTCATTTCCTGTTCGATGAGGATTCATTATTAAATTTCGGTTCTTCTCCCATATGCTGATCTTATTACTATAATTAACGGTGTGCGAGAAAAAAACAAAAACAAAAGGCTCATAATGGGAAATAATTGTACACGCAGACACAAACAATGACTAATATCGGCTCAAAAACAGTGATTGGCCGAAATTAAATACCACGATAACGGAATCGGAACACACTAGGTTGCCCACGATTGGTAGAAACCTGCAATAGTAGAACACACGATATTGGAGGGTTTACTGTATATCTGCATTCCCACACAGAGAGGCTACAAATAGAACAATTTAAGAGAGGAAACAGAAGCCCAAAGCTCATGAAAAGAATCAGAAAAATAAAAAAAAAGAATTACAACATAGACAAGTCTAAAGACGACAATGGTTCACGAGCGGTATTTGACGATGTAGATTGTTTCAGATGTCAAGGATGAGACAATGTGATAATTTTTGCCCAAGTTATAAAAATGATCAACATGATGTGGTACAGGTGACAGGTTATTAGCTGCAAAATGTCGAAAACCCGGTTTCGTTCAACAACTTTCAAAATTTGACCTTTGCATAACCTTTAAAGGTCACAAAACAATGTTGTGGACATTAAAATAAGGAAACAGGATACGTGCTATAGCTTATTGGAGTTAGTTCGTCAAAGAAGGTCGAAAACCCGGTTCGATTCCCACAACTTTGAAAATTTGACCTTTGTGGCCTTTTAAGGTCAAAGGACAAGGATTATGACCTTTGGTGCAAAACTTCCTCTGGAACATTCCAGGAACAATATAACGTCATATAGGCTATATGGCATTTCGCATTCCTCGGATTATCCATACTTTGATGAAATCAGCGTAAAAACAAATTTGAAGTGGACGCCACGGGCAAACTGGCGGGAATCGGGAAAAACGTAAATAATGAAAGTTGTAGTACTCTAAGAGCACTACTTGCATACCAACTTTCATTCGAAACAGTTGAAAACCCTAGGAGCTCGATGCCCGATTTATTGTTTTTTTTGACATTTTCTAAGTTCATGACCTTGTGACCTTGACCTTGGGACGAAAATGAAAAATCGAGCTCCATGGGGCTATGCAGGTGCCATTGGGCTAACCAAATACTGAAACCCCTGTCAGATTCGACAAACCCCCTCGGAGAAGATGTAACTTGAAATCGGCTACCCCCTAAAAACACGTTTTTTGGGCGTGGCTCCGCCCATAATGGGCGCAGCACGCCCATTCTCAGGAAAACACAACGAGATCATGATATAAACCTCCCACCCAAATTTTATCAGGATCGGATGAAAACCCACGGAGCTATGCTAGGGACAGACACACACACACACACACACACACACACACACACACACACACACACACACACACACACACACACACACCGAATATAGTGGTCAGTTACTGACTCGTGAACCAAAATCAACTGACTAGACCCATGAGCTGCCCATAATAAACTCCTAATACAACAGATAGCAAGGAAAAAAAATAACGATGATGAGGCAAACAATAGAAGAAATCAACATCAACAGTTTGAAAACAACCCAAAAAAGTTATATCGCGAGCTGGGGAAAGAGAAAAAAATATGACAGCTCCGACTCAAAAAAAGAACACAACAAGGAAGCAGAGTGGATACGACACTTGGAAAATAAAAGGCAACAGCTCCAGGAAATGCACCCAATGACAATTGATGAGGAAAAAAATTAGAAAACATCTCACAAAAGCACCGAACTTCAAATGCCCAGGCCCGGATGGGATTCCGAACTTCTGGCTAAAGTAATTACATGCTCTCCACCCTCACTATGCTTGAGAATTTAACGAACTCATTCAAGGGAAACAGTCACTGGATGAATGGCTCACAGAAGGCAACACTCCTCTGATTCCCAAATCTGAAGAAACCCATCGACCCAACAAATATAGACCAACAAAATGCCTACCAACAACATGGAAACTTTTAACAGGTATAATCATGTATGCAGTTTACAACCACCTCACTCAACAAAAAGCTTTCGAGACAGAGCAGAAAGAATGTAAAATTACCCCAGTGTGGGAGTGACGGTCATCTCTGTGAGAAAATATATAGCCTCCTGAAGGAAGGGCAGTTTTTGCAAACTTTGAAGTCACGTGACGCGAAAACGAAAGCGAATATCGAAAATCCGGCCTGACAAAATTTAGATATTGTCCCATAGATTTATATGCCACGTGACGTGAAAACGAAAGCGAATATCGAAAATCCGGCCTGACAAAATTTAGATATTGTCCCATAGATTTATATGCCACAATCAAATTCAAGATCGCTTGAGAAATGTAGGAGGAGATAGATTTTGAAAATCGTCATTTTCGCATTTTTTGCCAACTTTGAAGTCACGTGACACGAAAACAAAAGCGAATATCGAAAATCCGGCCCGATCAAAATTGCATATTGTCCCATAGATTCATATGCCACAATCAAATTCAAGATCGCTTGAGAAATGGTGGAGGAGATAGAATTTGAAAATCGTCATTTTCGCAACTTCAAAGACCTCGTGACCTTGACCTTGACCTTCGGTGACCTTGAAAGTCATTCCATCGTGTACGTCTCATCGACCTGGATCACAAATGACCAGATCTCCCGCTTCATTGTGAACGGACGGATCGTCACCTCTCCTCTCAACACCAATATTATTAGGTCATGCTCGAAGAGATGACCTAAAAAGGGGACGTTATGGAACAATAGACCAGTTGTTGTTAAATATAACCATCCTCAAAAACTGCAAGCCCCGACAAACCATGTTATCCACAGCGTGGATACATTACAAACATCCGTACACTAATGAACGTGATGCCCCATACACGGTGAAGCAAATGAGTACACTAATGTTAAAATATGCAATTTATGCTTTTTTCAGTTGAAAAACAATTAAAAAGCGTATTTAATATTTGAAATGTAAAAATCTTGTTATTATTGTGATAAGCACCTTTATATATAACAGAAGGAATGAAATCGTTCGATACAGCGTGGCAGGGGGCCGCAAAAGAATGATGTAAAAATAATAATAATCAATAAAGTTAATGTACAGACAAACAAATGATGACTAAAATGTAAGCTTTGCTGATGAAAAGATGAAAGCAAAGTTAAAATATTTGTTGAGCAAAACATTTAAACATCGTGGTTACACCAACTACATAATATTAGTTATATTGTTATTATATAAAATATAGACGAACACATTTTGAATTTAAGCATATTTAATTTTTGCATATTTTGAATGTAGAGTACAAAGTTATGAAAATAATTCAAGATGTTCCTGGTTGAAAGAACCACATCACTTTGCCACCAATATCTGCCATAATTGTAAGTAAATTTCAACTACTAATGCATGACGAAACACTTGTTTATGGCTAATATTAAAGAGAATGATGGCATAAGAAGAACTTAGCTTTCAGCGTTCGGCGCGAAATGCCATGGTCGGCGGAAATGACGTCTTTCGTTCGTTCGTTCGTATACGAGAGGGGAGCATTTCTTGTTTTATTTCCGTCAAGCAATAGATTCAATGGTTTTCACATATATAACACATTAGTTTCACAAATTTCCATTGAAATACTCGGGTATTTCCGTCAATTGTCGCCATTTCCGTCTGGGTTACGCACTGCCCCGTCATTGGCTGTCACTTGAGGTGGGGGGGGGGGACACCGGAGACATGGTAGACCCCGGGGACATTTCAAACTCGGTGCAATTGTATACCAGTGCACACGATGTAAAAAAGCCTTCGACAGTGTCCCACATTCATGGATTATAAAATGCATGCAAGTGGACAAAAATGACCCCCAGGTAGTCACACTGATTGAGAAGGCAATGACACTCGAGAACACACACTGATACTACCTTACGTGGAAGGAAAGATTGAAATCTCAACAGTAAAGACACGACGTGGTAACTTACAAGGTGTCAGTCTTTCCCCCCTCCTGTTTTGTCTGGCTCTGGACCCACTGAGTGACTTCATCAATGAACAAGGACACATACAGTATACAATCTGATATGCAACAGAAAAATGACTAACGAAACAAGAAAGGTCATATTCCTGTTGTGCATGGATGATCGAAAACTCTTTGCCCCAAATGATAAGAAATTGGCAGATCAACTGAAGCTAATAAAGCAGTACTCTGAGGATGAAAAGCACAACAATACAGGAACTAGAAAACAAGTACCTATGCAGAACAAGACTAATTCTGAAGTCATCCCTCTCCCCAAGAAACAAAACCAAAGCTATAAGCCATCCTGCGGTGTTCGTATTCCAATATAGCTGTGCAATTATAAACTGGCCACAATTGGAGATCAACAATTTAGACACCAAAACAGGGAAACTTTAAACTATTCACAAGATGTTCTACAAAATCCAGTGCATACTGAGGTTGTACTTACCAAAGCAAGATGAAGGTGGTTTGATTGAGCTTAACCAAATGCACAGAACATCGTGTGTCGGACTTGCGGAGTATGTGAAAAGCTCAGACTATCGAATGAGATTTGTACATGACCATGAAAACAACGGACCAGAAAAAGGATCCTTAATCCATTCAGCAACAAGCTTCCAAAGACAGGTGCAAATTATGGATACGACACAGGAAAACAAAACAGAAACAAAAAGCCCCAATGATTGCAAAGAAAAAAAAAAGGAAAACTACAAAAATAATATCAGCATATATATATATATATATATATATATATATATATATATATATATATATATATATATATATATATATCTTTTGGGATAGTCACATCTTTGCGATCAGGACTTCGTACGATTGCATAGTCGATCATGTGCCAATGTTTTGCTGGAGGATGCATCCAGGTTGTCTTGTGTGCTGTAGCTAGCTGAAACATAGTATTGGTAAGAGTCAGCCCATATTCTTTACATTTTGAGAGTAGTAATAGACCGTTGGAATTTAGCTTGCCAATTCCATGCCGACCAAGTGTTTTAGGCCCTGCTGCATGATTTGTTCCAACCCGAGCGTTGAAATCACCGAAGAGGACAATTTTGGCATCCTTTGGGATTTGACGCAGCAATTAATCGAGCTGATTATAAAAAGCTTCCTTCGTGACATCATTATTTGTCATGGTGGGGGCATACGCACTGATGATAGTTGCACCTCTGTTTTTGCTGATTGGGAGTCTAACAGGCAGCAACCGCTCACTTATTCCTTTCGGTACGCTTGACAGGTTCTTCACAATCGTAGATCTTATGGCAAAAGCGACCCCGTACATCCCTTTTTCTGTTGATTGCAAACTGCTCCAGTAAAAAGTATAACCGGATGTATTTTCACATATTTGACCAGTGTCTGCAAGTCGGGTTTCACTCAGTGCTGCAATATCGATACCATATCTATCAAGTTCCATTCTGATAATAGCAGTTCTCTGTTCCACAGTTCGTTCGCTTTGGAGGGTTCAAATATTTCAAGCTGCAAAAGTCATAATTTTCCATTTAGTTTTTATTTTCCTTGTATTTCGACCGCAATAAGAGATAACCTGTCAGCCACGGTTTTCTAACCGGGTTCAGTGGAACAAACAATTATATCGGCCAATATAAAAAGAACTTGACATGACAGGGATTGACAAGGAAGGCTTTTTGGAATGGCTAAGAAGTCAAATTAGTTGGGATGGAGAATGAGTCACCATCAATGCCCAATACTAAGGACACTAAGGATCCAAGACTAAGGACATTAACACTCATGCTTTTAAGAAAATGGTGGGATTGAGCCAATCGGAAAAACGCAGGTTTGGTCGGGAAGAAACAAAGTACCAGCCACCTCCTTTCGGGATGTAAAAAACTCGTGTCGGAAAAGCTGCACACAGAAATAAATGACAGCATCTGCAGAGTAATCCACTGGCACGTTTGTAAACATTTTAACATCCCGGTCCCAGAACAATCATGGAATCACAAACCAGAGCCGATCCTCGAAAATGAACAAGTAATGCTCACATGTGACAAGATGATCACGTCAAGTTTGAACAACACAAACAAAGCACTGCGTCCGGACTTCTTCTTCTTTCGGCTGCTCCCGTTAGGGGTCGCCACAGCGGATCAACCGTCTCCATTTCGCTCTATCCTCCACATCTTCCATTGACACTCAACCACCCACATGTCCGCCTTCACCGCATCCATGAACCTCTTCTTTGGCCTTCCTCTTTTCCTCCTGCCTGGCGGCTCCATCTTCAGCATCCTTCTCCCGATATACTCCGCTTCCCTCCTGTGCACATGTCCAAACCATCTCAATCTCGCCTCTCTCACTTTGTCTCCAAACCGTCCGACCTGCGCAGTTCCTCTAATATACTCATTCCTTATCCTGTCCATCCTCGTCACTCCCAACGAGAATCGCAGCATCTTTAACTCTGCCACCTCCAGCTCCGCTTCCTGTCTTTTTGTTTGCGCCACCGCCTCCAAACCATACAACATAGCTGGTCTCACTACCGTCTTATATACTTTCCCCTTAACTCTTGCAGCTACCCTTCTGTCACAAATCACTCCTGCAACTCTTCTCCCACTCCACTCCATCCTGCCTGCACTCTCTTTTTAACTTCTCTCCCACACTCTCCGTTACTTTAGACAGTTGATCCCAAGTATTTAAACCCATCCACCTTCCCCACCTCAACTCCTTGCAACCGCACCATACCACCACCCTCCCTCTCATTTATGCACATGTACTCCGTCTTACTCCTACTGACTATCATTCCACTACTCTCCAGTGCGTACCTCCACCTCCCAAGGCTCGCCTCAGCCTGCTCCCTACTCTCCCTACAGATCATGATGTCATCCGCGAACATCATAGTCCATGGAGACTCCAGTCTGATCTCGTCCGTCAACCTGTCCATCACCATTGCAAACAGGAAAGAGCTCAGAGTCGATCCTTGGTGCAATCCCACTTTTACCTTAAACCGGTCCGTCATTCCGACCACACACCTCACCGCTGTCACACTGTCCTCATACATATCCTGCACAATCCTCACATACTTCTCCACCACTCCCGACTTCCTCATACAATGCCACAACTCCTCTCTAGGCACCCTATCATAAGCTTTCTCTAAATCCACAAACACACAATGCAACTCTTTCTGGCCTTCCCCATACTTCTCCATCAACAATGTCAAAGCAAACATCGCATCAGTGGTGCTCTTTCCTGGCATAAACCCATATTGCTGCTCACAAATCATCACCTCTCTTCTCAACCTAGCTTCCACTACTCTTTCCCACAACTTCATAGTGTGGCTTAACAACTTAATTCCTCTGTTATTTCCACAGCTCTGCACATCACCCTTGTTCTTGAAAATCGGAACCAGTAGACTA
>BROF01002167.1:220852-243574 GCA_024346535.1 Eptatretus burgeri | reverse complement strand
TTTTTCCCCCCCCCCCCCCCCAAGAAACACTGCCTATGGGATTCATGCACATCATTTGAGTTTTTGATTGCATTGTAACTTCAAATCACTTTCTACTGAATCCATAATGCAAGTGAAGCAAATTTTAAACTGATCATTATAACAATAGCTGAAGAAATAGATTTGTTCACACAAAGTTGATGAATTGTGCTGCACACTTCGATTTAGCTTTTTGGAGAATTGTTCATAATATACTTGACTTGGATTCGTATTTTGCGAATGACTGTTTAAACCTTCGAACCAGCTGTGGGCGGTCCAACGTGACAGAGCATCGACCCATCCTGGGGAATGGCCAATGGGGACCAGCCATGGGTGGGCAATCTTTGTGGAACACAGCAGTTGCTAAGAATGTATTTGAAGTAAACAGAACAGTGCAGATTTGGTACACTCAGCAATCTTCAGGAGCAAAAGCTGATTGCGTGATGGGTGACGTAAGTTAGACTCGTCAACGCGACAATACTGCACAATGTTAAAAAAAATAAAAAAATAAAAATCACAAATTGACATCCTGACATGAATGCAAAAAGAATACATTTCCTTTCCACCTGAACCATAACCTGACCTTTCTCATTCTACCATCCCAACAAAGACCATGACCACATGTGGAATCAATGGTTATAGAACACAAGCACAATTTCAAACTTCCAACATGTTGAATGTAAGCTTTGGAATATTTGCCAAGTGGTCTGAATGTGATGCAGGGGAACAAACGGATGTTAAAAGTACAAAACATGGCACATGGAGCTCAAAACTACTGCATTTGCGATAGGCCCTGGCATTAGATTTATAAATTAGCAAACTGATATTTCACAGCCTTAATAGAAAAGGGTAGAATGCACCATTTTGCTCTGAGCAGACAAACGTGGTAACGTGGTTAATGTTTTATTGTCAAATACAAGCAAGAAAAAAAAAATCCATATGGAATCCAGCTTAGAATGCTTAAGAATAAAATAGTCACCGTAGTGTGAAATACACAAACTAAATAATAAATGCAAATCATCAACCAAGCAGCAGAGGTGCACACACAGATTAATTATTTGAAAACTTACAAGTCAACAATCGAGTGATAAAAGATGAAAATGTACCTGGGTTCCACTCCCCCCCCAAAAGCTGTGATAAAACTCAAACATAAATCTTGAAACCAAAAACTTCCCTCAAGGAGATGGCAACAGCAAAATTTCACCCAAAATTGTAGTTATTCATTTAAGTGACTACAATCTTTTGCCATGGAGACCAGAAGCATCCTGTAGCCATCATAAACGTTAATGTCCAACATTAGAACGAATGCGATCACGAGCCGGAAGATTACTTCGTAACAAAGCAAAAGCAATGTGGGAAAGCCCTTTTGAACAACAAGGTGTGGTTGGGGAGGGGGGGGGGAAGAAAAGCACAAGACAAATACAACAGAAACAATCGAGGAGGGGGTAACTCTTCAAAATACATTGGAATTTTATTAATGTCTTCAACATTAGGCAAATAACAATTGCCCACAAGAAAAACTCCTTCCATACTGCCTCAGCTCTCCCTAAACACAAATGACCACTTCTGAAACATTTCCATATCAAAATCAGGAGCATAAATCTGCAAGGGAAATATATCAGTATAATACTAAAACAAAAAGCACAAATTTAACTCCAAGTGAAGGGTTGAAGAGGAATGATGCTCGAGCACGTAACGGAAGTCCGCTGTACATGATCCCAGGAAGGTTCCCAGACACCTAGAGATGAGACAAGAGGAAGTTAACCAAGAAACTGATCAAAATGGAAAAGGTAGAAAACTATGCAAACAGAGAAGGGATGGTGTGAGAATAAATGTGTCAGTTACTGGGAGCAAGTATCTAATAAATAAGATTCGTTGGATGTCTGTCCGCGTTATTTTGCAAGGACTGCTGGACCAACATCCAAATTTGGCACACAGACCAAGTCTGATCCGGGGTTGTCCTAAGTGCATTTTCATTCACAACCTCAGCATTTAAAGACCCCGAAGAACCATGAGACTTTTTTTTCTTTAAACGTACTTGCAAGATTAGAATACATGCTTGGGAGATGACCCAAAGACCCTCAAGAACAATGAATTCCCCAAACACCCTTTAAGACCCTGAGCAATGCCGGCTTCTCCCGCTCGTTGGTAAAGAGCCCAGTGTGGAAGAAGAAATTCTGCAACAAATTCTCACCTTCAACCAATTGCTGTTAGATGTACTGTCGATTATTTCGGATGGCACAGCAGAGAGCCATGCTGAATATCATTCCAAAAATCTGAAAGGGAGGAGCAGAAAGGAATCATTACAAAGCAGTTTCTTCAAGTGAAGCAATATCATTTTGAAAAGTGAATGAGAGACCCCCCCTCTTTGGGGTTATAGCCTGATACGCAGGCACAAAATAAGGTGAAAAGGAATTGCTGCTGTTCACATCAGAAAGGAATGTTTTTTTTGGTGGGTTGGGGCCAGGGAGGAAAGGGGGGGTGGAGGTGGTTAACAAAATTTAGTGCACAGACAACCTTGATGCACGAACAACACAAAACTCATCCAGATTCTTAACCCTGGATGCAACCATGACAGCATGCTGAAAGCACAACCAAAACCACAATAAAACCAGGTGTTTCAAGCATGGGGAAAGTTCAAACATTTACACACCTGTCATCCGATACATTGTCATCACTGGTTTCCATTGTCGGGTTTAAACTACATTTCAAATTAACATACGTTCTTTTAAATTAAAACCACTGACAAACCTTCCCAAAGAAGCAAAGTATGAATATTTTGATTCATCAATTTATCAGTGCTGACAATATAGCTGTGTGGTAATGCATTTGACCGAGTTGTCGAGTCCAGGTTTGATTTCCAACTCAACAAGCAAGTCATGCTGAAGCTTTGCAGGACAAGCCCAAGTTTTAAAACAAATTGGCCATCGTTCAAAGGGATGTTAAGCAAGGTGTCAGGTCTGCTAGCATGGACATAAAAGAACCCACAATACCTTCAGAAAAACATTATACCATTGTGTGCTGGTATCCTTACCACATTCCTCCCCCCACCATTAATACAAGCAACACACAATCATAATGCCAATCGCACACTACTTACCATCATGACACCAATCCCAATACCAACAGCTGCGATGATGTAGACCTTCGAAGTGAGTATTTCATCGATTCTGGTGTGACAATCCTGAAAAGGTAGGGATCTTGGTGAGCCATTACCAAACAGTGCAGGGAAGAGATGGCATTACTTTGAGGGGGAAGGGTTTCCTCTCCAGCAAAATAATAAAAACTAGATGGGCACTCTGACATTGCAATGTCACTCGGTATGCCTCCACCCTCATCACAAGCAAATATCACCTGTCGCTTCACTGATGTGAGGGGGAGAGGAGAGGGAGAGGTAGGAGAGGGAGAGGTAGAGGAGAGGTAGAGGAGAGGCACACAGTACATACTGTACACAACTCAAACATCAAGAAACTTTCACCCTTGTTTTGGGGAATTTCAATCAACAATTTATAACAGCACTGCATGAGACATTTCAGAGAGATGTACATAAGCATTAATCTTTAGAAACAGCTGCATTTGACAGAAAAGAAAACAAACAAAACAATTTCCTTCCAATTTAGAAAACATGTTGCTCCAGCAAACAGCTCAGAAATCAGGTGTTAAATGTATTTTGCTTTGAAACTCAAAGAAATCGTATAACCTGTGAAAAAGCAAACCCAAGTCATGAAAACAACGAATTGCTTTCAAAGCAAACAAACAAAGTCACAAAGAGAAAGGAAATCATGATCACTCATGCTGCTGAGGTTTAAAAAGTTAAAACCTCCACCTCATATCCTGGATGAAACTGCCACCACACAGTGCCCAAAACAAAGCATGCACACAGTCACTTTATAGATCAAGTTCTAATATATATATATATATATATATATATATATATATATATATATATATATATATATATATATATATATATATATATATATATATATATATATATATGGGAATATGAGGCCCCACGAGGAAGAGTGATTTAAGCAACATTTTTTAATATGATGATGATAGGGTAAGGGTTAAAATAGTGCTCTATGGCATCAACTCCAAAATGGCCGATGTGTCCCTAACATCACTCCTCCTCACGGCACCTCGTGTGTGTATATTATATATATATATATAAAAAATACACACCCCCACCACAATCTTGAAGCAACTGCCAACTGTACATCCCAAGACTGGAGAGCACTCAAGTGACTTAAGCATTAAAGCAAGCACTCCAATAAAATGGTTTACAAGGAACAGCTGGCTTGGCAAGCAATAGCAAAGAAAAATTTTTTTTTTACATTTCCAGATCGAGTTTAGCCCACATGATCCGATCCTCCAAGCTCGTTACATTTCCATTATAGTTTAGACTGAAAGAGTAGATCATGCAAAATCACATCATAATGCATGAAATAGCTCCCAGCTCATTTGAAAATGACAGCACTTAAGTGATATATACAGCAATTGGTAGGTATAAAGATGAGGCATCCAATGATACAAGTGACAAAAGTGGGGGGGGGGGGACATTTTGAGCACTTTGTCATTAAACCGTTGAGGCCTGCTCCAACTGAAAGCATTGATGAGCAAGCCAAACAAAATGGTGAATCAAGACCCTAGCAAGGTAACTCAAAGGATATAATTAAATGAGGCCGTCAATCTTCAAAAGTGGCGTTTCAATTAACGAAAACTCAATTTTAACTCATGCACTTCCTTGGAGTTCCTTTAGTATGCATGCAGTTTCATGGTTTTGGCAGTATGGAGAAGACATGCACACACAATTATAGATAATACACAATTGTACCAAGTGTGTACCATATCCCTGTGTCATAAGAGGCGACCAGGGTTGCGTCAGGAAGGGCATCCCGCGTAAAACATGTGCCAAATCTCTATGCGGATCATAGGGATGATCCGCTGTGGCGACCCCTAACGGGAGCAGCCAAAAGAAGAAGACAATTGTACCAAGTTTGATTTAAATCCCTGAACCCAGATTCCAATTATTAAATAATTTTGGCTGCCAGACGATGCTTCCAATCAGGTTGAAATTTAAAGCATACATTCTACGTGACCACGAGATCATAACTGACATTTGACAGATTGATAAAGCGGTTCAAGATAATTTTAAGATTTCTGTTCAATCCAATATGGCTGCCACACCATGTGACCTATGAATTATTCATGAACAGCCCAGTATCCAATGATTGGGGAACATGTGGGTAAAATTCCCTTCAAACTGTTCAGCCATTTCAAAGAAGATTTTGAAGGTTTTTCATGTGAAAAACAATATGGCTGCCAAACCATGTGACCATCAATTTATTTATTTTTCTTCCCATGAAGTAGTTTCAGATATAGAGGTCCAAAGTTTATTTTCCAACATGACTACCACAATGGGTGACCTATGACATCTATCATTACAACATTCGACAAGTAGTTGCACCGATGGTGAAAATTTCCAATCAGCTCAGCGGTTGCAGAGAAAACAAATTTGGCGTGGACAGATGTACATACATCCAGCCAACCCAAAGACAATGCCTCTGGTGACATCAGTGGAGGTATTTAAAAAAAAAAAAAAAAATCCATGAGGCTAAAGTGACAATGGTGTCCTCTATAAACCATCAGATTGGCAAAACCCAATTATGATTGGCATAAGCATAAATAATTATGCAGATTGGCATAACCAGCTGCAATTAATTTTTTTCAGAAGTCAACTGTGGTGGTATAATAACTACAACAGCACTCGGTCGAGCAAATACCTCTGCCAGGCCAAACAGTTCACATTTTGTATCCCACTAGTTGGCCGCATCGGGATCCAGACCTCAACCAAAATTTAATCGCCTTATTCTTGTCACCTATCCAACTCTATCAACCAGGTAGTGATAATCCATCATTACCAAATAAATCCACAACCTTTTGAGACATCATGCTACATTTTTGGCACCATTTCTCAATAGTAAAGAATTAAAAATATCCATCTTCATAAAAATCTAATCATTTTGTCCTTGTCAAACACCCAACCTGTCCACAACTCAAGATATCCTACACACAAAGACGAGTGAAAACAACCTCTGTCCATCACATATGGTGGGGGTAATAATCCAAACAGGAACAATAGGCTTCCCACTTGTCAACTTTGAAGCCTATAAATCAAAACTGCAACGTGGGGGACTGAGATAAACAACTCACCTTTGAGGGGTTTGTTAAGCTATCCACAATGCCACTTGGACAAACATTACTGAAGGCAGCGACGGCACCACTTAGGACATTGGAACCACAACAGTCCAGCTGCAGGGAAAAAAGAGGAAGAAGACGAAGGAAAAAAAGTCAAGAAACATATTTGCAAGGGACAATTTTCAGATGGGGTATAGAGGTGAGATGGAGAATAGAACGTTTGAAAAAATAAATAAATAAAAACGTACCGCCTTATGCAGCGTAAGTAATGCCATCTTGGAAGATTCAGATTGCGATTTCTGGAATTCGTTATAGCTGGCGTCATAAAAGATTTTCAGCTCTTTGGGGATCTGAACAAAAACAAAAAGTTCGCATGATGGCATCATTTTTAGCTCGCCTGTTCGAAGAACAGAGCTATAGCGATACACCTGGCGTGAGCGTGAAAATGTTAAAGTTTTTGATGCAAGTTATTTCCTTTATCAACCACACTTTTTTACTGATTACAATATACAAATACATATATTACTTTAAAATTATTGGGATCAGACTTCACTGCAATGCTTTATAAAAATTATTAGACTAGCGTTTTAAAAACGATAAATGTATAAACAGGCGAGTATTGGGTGGCTGACACCAACTCTCTGGTTACACTACAATCGAGAGAAAAGTTCAATACATGGGTGCAATCTCTTATGGACGTTAAAAATATAAAATTGCAAACCGCATTGCTATGAATGCACAAGCAGAATTAATCGAAACAAAGCACCAAAGGTAGGAGCAGAACAACTATATTTTCAATCTTAAGTTCAATTTAAAGACTAAGAAATAAAGCCAAAGTTTCATTTTTTTTTTTTGTTTTGCTGGCAAATACTCAAATGTTTCTCCTGTTGAAATCAACTTCAATACTTCTCTTGCATTGAAGGAAATGCATACATTCGTGTAGCTTGAAATTGTAATTCTTTGTTTTGTTTTTTGAATCAACATGGAAGAAGCAAGAACAAAAATACATAAATGTTTAACTGCATTTTTCAGCAACCACCCAAACATTCAAAAGATGGCATACCTAGCCCTTTCATGAGCCTTGACTGTATAAAAAAAGAAGTTTGCAATTGATGTTCCGGTAATGAAAGGGCACAAAAGCTCAGACCCAGCCCCTAAAAGTAATCGTTCTAAATAAAACTAGAACTACGTTGTCGATGACACACCATCGCATATTCCCGCACTCACTGCTTTGTCCCAGTAACGCTAGGTGAAATTTTATCTTGCAAAATGGATTGACTATTCTTTTCTATTTGATGTGCTTTATGACCAAAGACTTGCTATGTTTACTAAATTAGAAGTCATTGCAGCATGTCAACATTAATTTAACACTGTCCAGCAATATAGAACTGTTAATCAATTTAATCATAGGAATGAACTGTGTATAATATTAATTAGATAAATACAGTAAAACCTGTGACTGTCACTCATGGGGGCCACATAAGTAAGTTCTTTATAAAAGAATTTACCATGTACAATGGTAAATACACTAAAAAAAAAAAAAAAAGCTATGACAATTTTATTTTAATCGACCCCCATGACCAACCCCATAATATGGCCCCGAGAGGTCATATCAAAAATCCGAAAGTGTTGTGCACTTCCATACATTTATCTACTATGTCCCAAAGTTTCAAGTTACTATTTCAAACGGTGTCGGAGTTTCAGGGTATGACGTATGGCGGAGACAATCAATATTCCCGCTTTTCTTCGAAAGCATGGGAATAATAAAATCAAAAAAATTTCCCCCAAACCACAAATGTTCCATGAAAATTGCAGCACGAAGCCACAGGAATTTAACCTGATATTTTCCCTCAATAGATGAGTGAAACTTTATGGAACAGACTTCCTTGGATACAACAATAGTTTCATTTTCAAAACTATCACCCCCGATAAACGATAAAACCAAACACGTACTCATTGGCAATGCAAGATAGCCCAGAGGTAGGTGCACTCAGCTGAGCATTCTTGCCTAGATTTGATGCCTCCTTGCCCAATAATATACTGATATTTGAGATTGTCAATTCTCACCACCACACAATGCAATAATTTTCTCTACATTTATCCAGGCAGAGCATTTTCACAATGCCAGGGAAACGATCCTTCACAAAATCATTGGAGTATATGGTTTTTAAAATTGCCAGTTTGAAACAGAACGCAACGGGCTCTGACAATATTGTCAGCATCGTTCAATATTATTCAGGCTCCTGCTACCAAAGAAAACCTTTGTTAATTTCCGTACCGAGTCTGTGCTTGCCCCCACAAGTTGTTGTCGGTAAAATATGCTTTCGTGTCATAATGCCTCTTGAGATTGTACCCCTTGAAACCCATGATGCTCTGAGCATATCAAACAGGAAAGAACCTTTGTGCAACAACATACTCCATATATTGGACCAAATGGGTGACGCCTCAAAACAAATAGCACGAGGCGATGGCAAGACCGCATGCGATTGAGTAAGATCGCCACATGGTGAGAGTATGGCATGGGCCGCAAATAGTTTAAGCACTCCACCCGCACATCACGAGATGCGTGCGTCCTTGCAGGCTGCCCATGCCTACCATGTACGAATGTGACACACAAAGTGTTTTGCAAAAGTTGTGCATTTTTCCAAAAATGTCCGCTGTTGGTAAATGTAACGGCAACATTAAAAATTACCCCCGGTTGGGGGTGACGGTCATCTCTGAAGTTCTGTATATATGTGGATCTCTGATCAGCATAGAATGGCTTCGATGTAGTCTTGTTTTTTGGTTCAACGTACAGACGAAAGCCCGGGAGTAAAAAGGATAGAAAACCTCAGAAATCAAATTACAAATTCGAACTAGAACTACGTTGTCGATGGCACACCATCGCATATTCTCGTGTGCACTGCTTTGTCCCATCAACGCTAGGTGAAATTTTATCTTGCAAAATGGATCGACTATTCTTTTCTATTTGATGTGCTTTATGACCAAAGACTTACTATGTTTACTAAATTAGAAGTCATTGCAAGCATGTCAACATTTCATGAAACATTATTTTAACACTGTCCAGCAATATAGAACTGTGCATCAATTTAATCATAGGAATGAACTGTGGATAATATTAATTATTCATAATCAATTAGATAAATACAGAAAAACCTGTGACTGTCACTCATGGGGGCCACATAAGTAAGTTCTTTATAAAATAATTTACCATGTACAATGGTAAATACACTTAAAAAAAATCTGACAGTGTTGTGCACTTCCCCATACATATATCAACTATGTCCAAAAGTTTCAAGTTCCTATCTCAAACGGTGTAGGAGGAGCTATTTTGACCCCCTATCCACCAAGCACCCCCTACCCCCCCCCCAAGCACCCTCTGATCATCATGTGTTTAAATGTACAACTCATGAATATGTTTGATTTAAAAAGCTACAAGCCAATTTTTTTTTCTTTTTTAATCGACCCCCATGACCCCAACCCCTCTGGCCCGGCCCCTAGGGGTCATATCAGAAATCCGAAAGTGTTGTGCACTTCCCCATACATATATCTACTATGTACCAAAGTTTCAAGTTCCTATTTCAAACGGTGTAGGAGTTACAGGGTAAGACGGATGGATGGACGGACGGACGGACGGACTGCGGAGACAATCACAATATTCCCGCTTTTCTTCGAAAGTGCGGGAATAAAAACACGACCCGACCAGATTCAGATATTGTACCCTTTCATAATCCGTTAGAAATTCCGCCGAGATCGGATAATAAATTGCAAAGATAATGTTGAAATTAGCTGATTTTTCAACTTTGGAGTGACGTTGACATCGACCTTCAATCGTGTCTAAAGTCATACCGTTGTGCATCACTCAGACTCCTACCTACATACCAAGTTTCATCAAGATCGGGCGAATTTTTTTTCACCGTATCAGACAATTTTTCCAACTTTGAAGACACGCGACTCAATAACCAGGACGAATTTCAAAAAACCGGCCCGACCAAATTTAGATATTGTTCCATATCAGAATCCGAAGGAATTTCGAAGATCGGATCATAAATGGCAGAGGAGATAGATCTTGAAATTGGACGATTCACAACTTTGGAGTGACCTTGACCTTCAATCGGGTCAAAGGTCATACTGTCGTGCATCCCTCAGACATCAACTCACATACCAAATAAAGAAAAAAATGGGTACGGACGGACGTACATAGAGACTGGTTTTATTCGATGACCTAAAAAAAAACCCTATCCCAGAATTAAAATTTACAAATAGAAGGACCTCCCATGATTAAACAGCAAAGGCAGAAGTGTGTTGGGGTGGGGGTTAGGAGTTCAGCACAAATATTTTAAAATATATATTTTTCAGGTAAAGACAAACCTGCTCTTTATGCAGCACAGCCCAAATTCCAGCGGCAATTTCTGCTGCAAACACTACGAGTAGGCAGATGAAGAACTGAAAGAAATTGAAACTGGCATCAGAGAATTTATTCAAGATGCAACAAAAGATTGAACATTAAAACAGTTTTGGACAAAATAGGCCATTGAGGCAAAAACGACTTGAAATCAAGTTCATAATAAAAGTGCAATGACAATTGTGAAATCAGCAAACACCGATTAGCAATAAACACTGCAAAGAACCAGCTACACAAAAATATGAGCTACAGAAATGAAAGAGGCAGAACACACCAGATCAATTAATAAATAATAATAAGAAAAATTAAATACGAATTTGCTCTACAAAGTGTCTGAAGGTTAAGCGAGATGTTGCATAGCAAGACTGACCGATCCCAACATGCACTGAGACTCCTGGATTGCTCCACAACAGCCGAGGAACCCCATGAACATCATGAGTGCACCAATTCCAATCAGGATGTACACACCTGACAAAAGGCAGTCATACAAAACAATTGACAACAGGATTAGCAGGAACATATCATTTTGCTGTTGAAAATTACATTTTGAAATTAGGGCACTCGGGAGAGTGCATACCTCCACCACGAGAACATATCAGGACCGATAATTTTTAGAAAGTTACGAATTTGGAAGCCTTGTGCACACAGACAGACAGACAGCCGTCCCCGTAGCTTAGTTATTTCGATAAGCATGTGTTTCTAGTTAGAATCCATCCCCTATGTCTAATGGGAATTAAATGTTCATGTGCTGCGAAGTTATTTTATAGATAGGATTTTTTACACTTACTACAACGATATCTGCCTTCACTTCCTTCACCAGCACCATTGCACACGCGTGTGTCAGCACGTACATGGGCGGAGTTCACGAGGACCTGACATCTCTCTCGCCCAATCCGGGGATGCGAGCGAGGTTGCCGACGGTCAGCCAATGAGCGAAGCCCACGCAGGACCACATTACTCTCCTTGAGGGGCGATCCGTCATGACGGCCTAATTTTTGTGTTTTCTTCATTAGTTTAGCACGGTGCATGTTGAGAAGTAGCGAGGGTAAATTGTGCATTTGGACCGACCGACCTCGGTAACCATCCGTTCGGGTTACGCACGGTTCGAGCACGCTAACGGCTCGTTCCGCTCGAGCTCCGCCGAGGGTGAATTTCCCCGGTAGTTTGGACGACGTGGGTATTTAGGTAAATTGAAATTGGCAATCGACCCCATTGGCGATCTTCGGTCCGATAAGGGACCCGTCGGCTCCAGAGTTATCTGGGGTGACGATCTAGATTACGAATGTTCGGTTGAGCAGACTACTGCTCCATCGAGCAGTTATGCTCGTCGCCGATACCCGGTCCACAACAATATCATGCGATACATTTTTGGCCCCATCTTTCAATGGTGAGGACCAACTAAAAAAATAATAATTAAATTCTCGCATCCGTATCTTCACCAAAATAGAGTCCATTCTTCCCTCAATGGTGAAGAATCATTTAATAAATTTTTGTCGCCGAATACGGATCTTCAAAATCTAATCAGCTCGTCCTGTCCCACATCCAACCTGCCCACTAAATTTCATCCGAATCCGTTCACAACTTTTTCAAATATCCTGTACAGAGACAGAGATAGGGGTGAAAACAACCTCCTTCCACCTTCAATGGCAGAAGTAAAAAAAATTAACATTTCTATATATTATATATACATATTTATTTTTAAAGTTAATTCAACAGTTTCATTGGAATGCTTCAGCCACTTGGCAGGCGCTCTACAAGCTCCCACGGTGATACCGTGGCTCGGTTCTGCGTGGGGACACCTCCAGAGTTGGGAAGGCAAATTGGATGAGAATGAGGAAAGCAACAGGACAAGTGAACTGCGAGTTCATGACAGAATCGCAAAAACGTTTTCAGTGGCGACAAAGCAATAATTTCCCACATGAGGGCAGGATAGCCGAGAGGTACGCACGCTCACCCCAAGATGTCTCGCCTGGGTTTGAATCTCAACCAGGCTATAAAATGTCATCCCGGCGTTTTACAGACGGTGATTAATCAATGTGTGCACAGTCTCTCGGATGGAAGTTAAACTGGGCGTCACATCTGACGTAATTTCTGTCCCCTCCTCCCTCTCTCAAACAGGCTTTCGGTCCAATGGTGAGAGGGGAGGGGTATTATGCATCATGGGTGATGCACATACAGAAAGTGTGGAAGCCTGGAATCAGCTTTGGAGAGCTGCAAACTTTGCCCATGCTACTGCGCTCGAGCCGTGCAGGTTGACAGGAGACCAACAGGTTTCTGGATTTTAAACTCCTGCATGGACCATGTTATCTTCCAAAGCCGATTAATTTAAATAAATTAGATTAGTCAGTCGTCAAGCTCAATAATGGGTACAGCAAAGGGACCACTCCCTACTCTGAAAAACAAAAAACGGGCAGAATGGAAGGCATCAGAGAGAATTGAACACTGTACTGCCATCCTACCAGTACCTTTCCAAAAGGATTGGCAATATGGTACACAGCATAGATTGATGTAGCCCACTTGCTTCACATCACACATCATAAACAAGGATGCAAGGGCAGCCCACAATGGCACCTTTAAAATGGGATGCACAGATTTTACATTAAAAAAATTATAAAAGGTTGTAGAGGTAAGAGGTATGTTTATATACTGAAACAAAAAAAAAAAAAAAAAAAAAAAAAAAAAAAAAAAAAAAAAAACTTACCACTTGTTTGAAATGTAATAAAATTGAAAGTTCAAAATAAAACAAACCAACAATTGCTAATTGAAACATTGGCATTTTATTGATGACATGTCAACTTTTTGACCAAGATACACCATCTCATAAGTTTGTTCTACAGTACAAAACAGCAGAAGGTGCAATGTCAGTCCCCTTTCAATAGCATGTGTGGCCACCATTGTTTTGGATACAGGCATCGACGGCACCTACTGCCTACCAGTCTTTGGATGGATTGCTGCTGGATTCTGTCGCACTCAGTCCTCAATGTCTGAAGCCATCTGACTTGGGACCATCTGCCTGTCCTGCCTTATGTGACTCTTGGCCTCCTGATCGAGGTCTGTCATCTGCAGAGTTGTGGAGGGTGGCTCTGTCCACCAGGGCCGATATAGTCTGGTGTGAACAGCCAAGGCAACGTGCCACCTCATGGTAGCTCAATCCACCTTGCAGTATGCCCAAGGCACACTGCCGTTGATCCCTTGACAATCGTGGCATGTTGATTGAAATGCCCATTTTGCACTGGCCTTTTTAAAGCCAATATCAAGACATCACGTGCAGCTCATTAAAATCATCTCGTACCCCTTGGCTAATCACTGACAGTCAAAACGGCTGTTCAACAGCTGTGCTATGAAGTGACCATTGAAGGTTCAAGTGACCATCCGTGACAGTTTTGTCTGACAGTGAGGACACTATTGTCCACAAATAAGTTCACACATTTACTACATGGTGTTATTGTTGATATTCGAAGGTTTAAAAGGTGGTAAGTTTTTGAGTTTCAGTATATTTAAAAATAAAAATTAAAAACAATTCAAGGTGATAGACAAGTCAGCAGTGGAAATGGTAAAATATTATGGAAATGGCTCAAGGGGTGAAAGTGGAATAGTTATTGCATGGTGCACGTCAGCAAAAATGGGATGCAATTAGCGAGCTTGTGTTGCATTTCGAAGCTGCCTCCCTTAAATCAGCATGCGTCGCAGACGAGCCTTTACCCTACATACACAAACTACAGTGCTCAAGCATACAATTCAATTGAAATAAAATAAAGATTTTAAATGTCATAAAAAGACTTCTGGAGTTTAGTGCCATTGATGTAGTTCTCCACACCTCATTTAACCCTCATCCTACCAATGGATATTTTTGACTCAATTATGGTTTCATGTGTTATTCCTATATTGGTTTAATATTTCATGTGTTACCAATTCCTACACACACACACAAAGTTTTACGATCCCACTTTGCTGCAGAGTGAAGCAAATTCTTTCTGGGGTCCAAAAAGACCCCGGTTTTCATTCATTGTGTACAAATTTTGTGCGCACATATATACAATCGAGCAAGTAATCATTAATCTTACTATAATTCACCGTTTGTCCGTCTGTTCCCCTGTTCCCAGGTACCGCAAAAACGGCTGAATCGATCGCAACCATTTTTTTGGGTGTGTAATCCTGGGACCCCTTGGAGTAAAATAGGCATAAATATAACATGACCCCCTTGACGGCTCCCATAGGGAGTGGGTGCTTCCAGTAATAATAATTCTATGCTCGTTTACTTCATCACAAAAACATCCAATCAAAACAACTGTTTCCTTATCGATGCAAAAACTTCAGATTGATATTTAGTGCTTCTGAGTTAGGGTCTTGAAGTACCCAGTTGGTGAGATTCAGTTGTAAATACGTTTGTAGGACGAGGGTTATGTCCAATACAAGTATGCAAAACTGGAAGTTTTTTGGAAGCAGTAGCAAGGCGATTTGTGTTCTCGTACATAAAACAATTGAAACTATTGTAAAAAAGTCCTATTTATAAAAAATAAAATAAAAATAATAATAATATTCCAGACGTTTACTGCCATTGATGAAGGCTTATACACCACCTTATTTCACACATTATTTTAGTTTTGTGCCCATTTTTGTCCTTTATTACATCCACTAAAACAGTAATTTGTTTGGTGTCATTTTCAATTTTGTATGACTACCAGACAGGCAGAGTAAAACAATTTTCACTGTGCACGTGTGTTCGGGACTACTTCAGAGTCAAAGTACTGCTAAACTGCAGGTTTGTTTTCTCAATTTGTGTTCAAAATAAAACATTCAATTGAAATAAAGTTGTTCTCGATCAGACAGACAGTAGTGAACCAATTGCTGAACCCCACTTTACACTTGGCATGTGAGGTGATATGTTCCAAATCTCCTGACTACGAGCAGAAGAAGATCGTGGCACAATTAGATGAGCTCAGCAAGCGAGGCACAATGGAAGGAAAAATAAAATAAACACTGCTTAACTGTAGAAAAAAAAAAAAAAAAATAGCAATGGCAAGTTAAAGTAGCTTTGCTCACCAATGTAGAAGGTTGAAGGTGCATCATCCAAATTGAACATGTCCTTGGTTTGGTTGTCAAAACGGAGCCATAAGCCAATGCCCAACACAGCAGCACCGGCAAGCTGCACAAAGGAAACAAGAAATGAAATACGTACAAAAGAAAAACCATAAAGTTTGCAACTTCAATCTGTGGCTAACATGAAAACCATTGGAATAATATGATAATTCATCAGTCATCATACATCAATATAACTGATTCAGGTTTTATAAAATTTAACTTTTACATGTAATGGGCATGTTTTTCTGAGCACATCATATCTATTCCAGGCCAATTTTACTCTCGATCCAACGGTTAGCTCTCAGCCACCAAAACGATGACAAGTATGGAAAATCTCTGCACCTTTTGGTGAGATGAGCATAAACTGCTAGTCTCATTCTGCAAATCGGTCCAGCAAGTGGCAAAAACAGAGAAGCCCAAGGTGCAACAAGTCCACCTGTAGTGAGACATCGATCTGTGCTTTGGCTGGTTGGAGGACACATTATGCAAAAAGGTTTAATCAAGCACAGCGTTGGCTGGAAAAGCTCAAAAACACAAGAAAGCTGCATGCCACGCTGCATACAAATGCAGAGTTTGCCAAGGAATTGAAGGACAAGAAAAGGCTTGGTGCAGCGGAGCGTGCCCAGGCAGTGCCGGTCTTTGTAGGCGGGCCAAGATTTATGCTCTACCCAAGGTGTCACAGCTGATGGAAATCCACAAGGTTTCAACTACAGCAATTTTTATAGCACAAGAGAATTGGAAAGAGCGATAAAGTCTGGGTGTTCCCAATGCTGGCAAATTAACCGGCACAGGTAGAAACATCTTTGGTGTGAACGAAAATAACTGCCATTTGTAGCAACTGGATGCCCTTCCCCTCATGTATGCATGTTTTTAAACATTGGCCTCCAGCATTGAGCACCATGTGATGGATGGAGGAGAGGAAAAAAAAAATACAATAAAACCCAGCAAATGCAAGGACTTCCTCAAAATGTAGGTCAGACCAACAGCAACAACCAAAACACAACTGTCAAATGTCAAGGATAAGGCTGGAGGGAGGGGGGGGTGGTGGAGGGAGCAGACTGACAAAGACAGGATAATTCCACTTGATTTTAGGGAATGATGTCAATCTGGACTATTTGCGACCACAAAGAAAATGGAAGCATCAAACAAGAAGGGCACTCGGAAGATCGCATGTACCTCCGCCACATAATACCTTATTCACGAGAACATATCGGGCCCAATACATTTTTGAAATATCATGCTATACAGTATGAAATCGGTTTTGGGCCCATCTCTCAATGATGAAGAATCGCATAAAAAAAATTCTAGTAGTCGGATCCAGATCTTCACCAAAATCTAATCAGTTAGTCCTGGTCACAAACCGAACCTTCATCCGTATCCATTTCAAATAAAATTTCTACAAAATTTCATCCGTATCCGTCCACAACTTTTTGAGATATCCTGAACAGAAACGGACGGGGAACATAACCTCCTTCACCTTTGGTGGCAGAGGTCAACACATACCTCCACCCCAACGATTTTCTGCATTATACTGGAGAGTTTTAAAATGAACCAACATTTCCTCTGTCAAACGATTTGATGAAAAAAACCTTGTGGGGGTGCCTCCCACTGACATGGCAAGCTTGGTGATTTATTTAATGGACGTCTGCAATTGGAACGACGATAGTGCATCATTACCAAGTAAAGGCAACAAACTTCGAGAAAACAAATCTTGTTCCAGCTATTATTTACATGCGAGAGACTATCTGGTTTGGGTGCTTCTCAACCCCTTTGTGCCTGGTAGTAATAGATCAGCATTCCAAAACAGTGCAGGAAACTTTTCTTCAAAAATGAAAGTTGGACGTGTGACCAGGCACATTAGTCATCCAGTTCTCTGTAAATAGAATTTCCAGGAAACCATTTTCTTTAGTTGGGCTACATACACAACATGGACAAAAGTGTGTGGACACCTGCTCATCAAACACCTCATTCCAAAATCATGGGCATCAATATGGAGTTGGTCCCTCTTTTGCTGCAAAAAACAGCCTCCACTCTTCTGGGAAGGCTTTCCACTCGATGTTAGAACATTGCTGCTGGGATTTGCTTCCATTCAGCCACAAGAGCATTAGTGAGGTCGGGTCGGCACTGATGTTGGATGATTAGGTCTGGCTCGCAGTCATCGCTCCAATTCATCCCAAAGGTGTTCGATGGGGTTGAGGTCAGAGCTATGTGCAGGCCAATCAAGTTCTTCCACACAGATCGACAAACCATTTCTGCATGGACCTCACTTTGTCATGCTGAAACAGGAAAGGGCCTTCCCCAAACTGTTGCCACAAATATGGAAGCACAGAATCATCCAGAATGTCATTGTATGCTGTGGCGTTAATATTTCCCTTCAGTGAAAATAAGGGGCAGAGTCCAAATCATGAAAAAAAAGAGAACCAGAGCATTATTCCTCCACCAAACTTTACAGTTGGCACTATACATTCAGGCAGGTAGCATTCTCCTGTCACCCAGATTCGTCTGTCCAGACTGCCAAATGGTGAAGCATGATTCATCACTCCAGAGAACATGTTTCCACTGCTCCAGAGTCCAATGGCGGTGAGCTTTACACCACTCCAGCCGATGTCAAGCATTGCACATGGTGATCTTAGGCTTGTGTGCAGCTGCTTGGCCATGGAAACCAATTTCATGAAGCTCTCAATGAACAATGCGTGCACTGACGTTGCTTCCAGCAAGTCAGTATAGAACTTGGTAGTGAATGCTGCAACCAACAGATGACTTTTTCCACGCTACACGCTTCAGCACTGCAGTTCCGTTCTGTGAGACTGTGTGGCCTACCACTTCGTGGCTGAGCTGCTGTTGCTCCTTGATGTTTCCACTTCACAACAGCACTTAGTTGACCGGGGCAGCTCTAGCAGGGCAGAAATTTGACTAACTGACTTGTTGGAATGGGTGGCATCCTGTGACAGTGCCACGTTGAAAGTCACTGAGCTCTTCAGTACGGCCCATTCCACCGCCAATATTTGTCTATGGAGATTGCAGGCTGTGTGCTCAATTTTACACACCCGTTAGCAATGGCTGAATCCAATAATTAGAAGGGGTGTCCACATACAGGACACCAGGTACAAATATATAAATGAAAAAAAAAGGTTACTCGTGATAGGAAGATCATATCTAGGGCTTGTGAATGCACAGGGCAAATATAAAATGATATTGATACGCTCAGCCATATTTTGTAGACGTATCTCCGAAGCTGCCGGATGGATTGTTGCCACTTTCGGCATGCAGGTGCTCTGTGGCCTAATGTACAGCATAGGCTATGTAAGATTACGCCAGATGGACATGTTTGGGAATTTTTGGCGATTTTCTAATTTTTACATTCGTGTAACGTCACTGCTGAGGGGCGTAATGTCGTAATGAAACGTCTCACCACCGAGAGGCGTAATGCCACTCCAAGAAAACAGCATCTGCAATGTAAAACCCTCTTCTGCACATGCTGACTACTTCAGAAGGTGCATTTGATACAAAAAAAAGGTAACAAGAAACATTATATATATAAAGAAAATTCTATAAATCACTGTGAACACTGGATATATTGGACGTCTTAACGAACCCTCACATGAGAAACTTTGCGCGGAGCACGGGTTTCACTAGTTTACAATTAATCATGTTGGGTTAGAGATTGCGGTGCCTTGAATCAACAGGAAGTGGTTGTAATGAAATGCCTTCCATCCACGGATATTTCTCAAATTTATTACATTTTTGCAAATTTGATTTGCAACAATTAATGTTAACCATTTTGAAATTGTCACCTTTGGTTAAATTCTCAAAATGGTTTTAAAGATCATTTTAATTCCAAATTTCGTACGCGTCAAGTGCCCCGGCTCGCAGGAGAGTCATTGAAAACAGAACATGCGCAAAAGGCCTCTTCTGCATTCATAAATCATTTTGAAAGTCCCTCATTAGTCAGAGAAGGTCAATTCGTTTTTAAAGAAACCATGACTTTTTTTGGCATACATTGGCTCCAAACCAAGCCACCACACCACAAAGCTATCGACATTTGATCAGCAAAACCTAAAATACCCATGTACAATTATGGAGAAGACAGTTCAAATTTACACACCAAATCATAAAATCTCAAAAACTGAGAAAAATCAAGTTACTATCCACTTCAACAAAAGGATATATATATATATGTGTGTGATTAAAAATTTGACAATGCAGTAATCAATCAGGTTTAAACACCTGGTCCAGAAAAGTGCCTAAATCCACCCCCCTCCCTAAAAAAGAAAACCAAGGCAGTTTAACAGGGAAAATCACATGACCAACTGCAAACAAAGTTCATTAGCATATTATTGTGCAAGTTAACGGCATCACCGGTGAAACAATAAACAATCCTTTTTCGAGAATGCATAACAATGGCTATAAAAATTCTATACTTGGCACAAAACATGCATTCCCAAACCAGGAAACCAAGACTTGAGAAACTATGCACATGTGAAGGGAGTGAAGTCAGGAAACTATGTGGCCTTCACAAGCCAGGGAGCATGGCCATGAGTGAGGATTTACAGGGCAGAGGGGTGGTCCAAGTCATGCATTACAAACTGAACGAATGAGTTTTACTCAAACAGCTAAACGAGGGCAATGGTGCAGGCAAAGAAGACGTTTCCTCTCGCTACTTAAGCCCGACCAACATGAGTGCAAGTTTTCAAAACAAATACCTTGAACGCAAGCCGTCGGCACCCTCGGGCTGCATCGATCCCCGGACTAGTTAGACTTAGCTATGAACAGTTGAAACAGGACTATACATTTATAAAGGTGATGAGGAGTTCTTATGGAGATGTTCAAGATAAGGATGTGGACAAGATGGGGGCAGTAGAGTTTCCACCCCCCTCCCTTCCCACCAGAGTCAACAATGTTAGGACAAGCCACAGTCTGAGGATTATATTTATTTTTAAAGAAAGAAGGAAGGAAGAAAAAAATAATAAAAAGTGTTCAGACTGGTTAACCTCCGCCATCGAAGATGGATGGAGGTTACTGTTTTCACCCCTTTCTGTTTGTTTGTTTGTGAACAGTATTACGGAAAAACTACGACGGATTTCGACGAAACTTGGTGTGGGGTTAGGTCTGGTCCAAGGATCATGCCATTAGATTTTGGACTTGGTCTAAAATCCAATATTGCCGCTATGGTGGCTATTTTGAAAAATATTTGAATTTTTTTTTTTTTTGCATTTCTACATGTTTCAAGTGATGTCCAACAAAAAAAAAACATGCCAAAATTATAATTGCGGCTGATTTTGGAACTTCAGGTGGATATACCCACGTAAAATCAATTTCTGTCTCAAGTAATCTAGTTATGACGAATGAATTGAGTATGTAAAAGTTAAAAGTAAAAGGGAAAGTTGCAAACGATAACTCTGAGCATTGTTGACGTCAAATTGAATGAATAGGATATCAGGTTCACTCGAGTGACCGAGCAGTATTGGCGGCGGAGGTTTTGCACTTTACCGAGTGCTCCCCCTCTAGTTAATGCATGTAATGGGCTCCCTGGAGAGATATTGGCAGGAAATAAGTTTAAATTGGAATTACATAGGTACCTGCATGAAGCAGAGATATATGGGTACATTGGTAGGACTTGTCCGCAGCTTGTGTGGATGGGTAATGGATTACAGGGTTTGTGCAGTACAAGCATGATGGATCAAATGTCCTGTTGCGCATTAGAAGTTCCTTTTATGTGTGTTCTTATGGTAAACACATATTTTGCTAAATGAGGGTTGCAAGTTAGAATCTATCCAAGGGCCAAAAAAAATAAAAATAAAAAGTGTCACAATCAGACAGACATTCAATGAAAGCAGTGAGTGCACGAAGCTTGATTGGTAATCTACCTGCTCACAACTATACAATGGGCCGATGCCAAACAAAACAATGAAAAACTGTTCTTAAAATAAAATGGAAAGCATGACCCACATCCAACTTGATAAAAACGACAAGGCCAAGCTTTCCCCTACATCAACCACAGTTACAAAAGACAATAAGATTACAAAAAAAAATGAATAGGAAATGGCCATCTGTATAAACATGAACATCTCTGCCCATATCACAGGATTCAAGACAAGGCCTGTGCCAGGGTGTGCGAAGAATGGGGGTTGGGTTTTGTGTCATGTTCAAAATAAAATTCGCCATTTTGTACACACAATGTAGATTTGACATCACAAATGGTGGCTTTTTGGAAACCGATGAACACGCATCACGGTTACATCCCAGATCACGACACTGGGATTGTAATGGAAATTACATTTGCTTTGAAGTTGGCTAAGACCAAAACCGGCAAAAGTACATCAAACATAAAAAACAAGAACAAACAAGAACAATTGTACCGGTGTATCAGTTAACGCTGCAATCAACATGCGATTCGAGTCACGCACAGGAACATGTGATGCCACCAAATGTCAACTCGCTCAACTGAGAATTGCAATTTTACTGGTACTACGTGCTGGTGGAAAATTTGTAACTTGGACAGCTTTGGAAGGAATGGCAGAACGAGACCTCTCAGTCTCCCCCAAAACTTGTTGCGGGGACATGAATAGGAGTAGTGGGTGTAAAACGAATTACAACAATCGTACATGTTCAACACAAGCGCGTTTTCTGTGTATCATCTAAAAACTTCAACACTTTATCTTTGGTTTAAATCATGACCCCTCTACAAACTTCCCATCAAATCTAAATCATGACCATCATAATCTTTTCTTTCATGATTTTTGCATGCCGTTTGAGAATTTTTGCATGTGTGGTTCAATCTGCAGCAGCCGCTTCCACCAAATTGAAGCCAAGTTGTCTGAGCGAGATTCTTTGGGGTTTCCTGTTATGTGTACGTCCATGATGCAGTCCAACTTTCCGCATCAAATCGTATCTTGTTTGTACCGTTTTAGGACAACTCTCCAGATAGCAGCTGTGAAAGTGTCCATCGGTTTGCCTTTCCCAAATATTGTACTTTCTACCTCAACATTATCCCATTTCCTATCATCTCCTCACTT
>BROF01002167.1:198019-220824 GCA_024346535.1 Eptatretus burgeri | reverse complement strand
ACCTCCCAATCCAATCCCCCTACCCCCCCCCAACTCACATCTTCAACCAAATGATTAAAAAGGAAAAAAAAAATGCGTGTTTTTAGTCTTTTTATTGAACAAAGAATTATGTATAAGCAACACTCATGTACACAGCATATTTAATGAGATACTTGACATTGCTTCTTAGCTACCAGATCTTGAATGTGTGGTCAAATGCCAGAGAGCACAACACAAGTCCCCTTCAATGTTCAGCTTGTTTCTGTACTTGGTCTTGACAGCAACGAGCGTGGAAAATGCAGCTTCACAAAGATACGTTGATCCAAACAGTCAGAATTCGAAGAGCTTGATGTGAGATCAAAGGGTAAACAGGAAGGTACGTGACCCAGAACGTCTCGAGAGACAGCTTTTTGAAGTCTTCTTCAGTCGAGGAGTTGAACTTTAACTCAAGAAACTCATCTTACACTTTGTCTGTAATATCAGCTACTTCACATTGAAATGGGTTACTCATGAATTTCCAGGCTTCGCACTTCTCATCTACAATCCAGAAAATATCTGATGAATTCTGCTTTCAATTCAATCAGATGAGTAATAATTTGTTTCTTTAACTCAAAATCAAGGTAACTGAATGAGAGCAGAATCCAAGTTAGCAAAACTGGCTGTATTTCCATCCTGAATTTGACATTTCCAAAGGTCAAATTTGGACATGAAGGCTCGAATGACATCATGGTGCATGATTATGTTGACGTTTTTCCCTTGGAGTTTAAGGTTGATGGCATTCAGCACTTCAAGGATGTCCACCAGGTAAGCTCGAGATAGCAAAAATCCTTCAGACTGGAACTTGTCATGGAGATCTGCTTTCTGCTGCCACTTTTTGTGGTAGTTCATAAAGCCGTCCAAGCATGTTTCCCTTCGAAAGCCATCGTACGTTTGTGTGGAAAAGCAAGGCTTGATGTTCAGAATCCATATCCACACACAGCTGTTTGAAGAGACGACTGTTTTAGGCTCCAGCTTTGATGAAGTTGACTACTTTGATAGTCAGGTTCAAGACATCCTTTATTTCAGCAGGTAGAGTTCTGGATGCTAAGGCTTCACGATGAAGGATGCAGTGCATACCTATAGCAGATGGACTTTTTTAAACTCGTTATGAAACCAGATTGTGAACCAAGCATGGCTGGAGCTCCATCAGTACACACCCCTACCAGCGAGTCCCACAAAAGTTGATTTTCCTGGAAGAAATTTGATACCACTTGAAAAATACCTGTTGCTGTTGTACAACTTTCCATGGGACAGCAGAAGAGAATTTCCTCTTTTACACTATTTCCTGACACAAAATGAGCATACATCAGTAGCTGAGAACACTGAACAACATCAGTCATTTCATCCAACTGGATGGCAAATACAGGAGAAGCTCTTACTTGGTCAAGAACTTGATCTCCGAGGTCTTGAGACATGTCATCGATCCTTCCCTTGATGGTATCGTTTGATAGAGATTTGGGAAAGCTTGTTTGCACTCTGCTTCCCCAGAACAAGCTCTGCTGCATGCAGTACACTTGGTTTTATGAGTCTCTCCGGTGTCATGGCTCTTTTTGCAATTTACAATCAACATGGCGATCCAATAGGAAGCCTCAACAACCTTTGAAGTCTGTTTCCAAAATTCTCCACTGCTGTCCATCTTAGCTTGCTTCAAGGACTGCCTTGGGTTTGGCAGCTAGAGCAGGATGCATTGTCTACAAGTGGCGTTCCAAGCGTGTGGGCCTTATGCCATCATTGCTCAGTCTTGTCGCATACTTTGCGCTGGGGTACCTCTGCGTCACCCTTTGAGGGACACATCCAAATCGAATATATTTGTCAAGATACTTCTGCTTTTTTGCACTCATTGCGAATGATTTAGTTTGAAATGGGTACTGCAAATTTTTTAATAAATATTAAAATAAAAATATAAATTTTAATATTAAATTTAAATACAGAAAATGTTAAAATCAATTTAAATACAGAAAATGGTAGGCCAAGGAACGAATAGAAAACGAAAAATAAAGGCAATACTTTGTGTTCATCACGATATTATGCAAACAGAGGATTCCAAAAAGAGAAATTCCTACTTTTTTCTCCACTCACGCCCCCTCTGGAAATTAATCACCCCCCAGGTTAAGAGCCAATGATCTAATATATAAAGCTGAGTTTGCGTCTGTTGGTCTGTGTGGGTCATAAGCACTGCTCATTCGAAAGGCCACGCCCACCAGCTGCCCAAAAATGGCTCCCACCTTTCTCGCCCCACATAGCTCAGAGTTCAAGGCCTCATGTACATTTCAAGACTAAAACAAGGCATCTTGCATCACTGAATGAAGACACCTTTTTGAGGAAGAAAATGCACATTTTGTATGCAACGATCATGGCAGCTGTCTAATATACACTGCCCAATGAAGGTATGTCAATTCTATGATGCAGTGGAAAGTAGTGATATTTCATTAAGAGATAAAAATAAAACTCATGTAAAAAAAAATTACCCCCGGTTGGGGGTGACGGTCATCTATGAAGATGTGGATCTCCGATCAGCTTAGAATGGCTTTGATGTCGTCTTGTCTTTTGGTTCAACGTAGAGACAAAAGCCCGGGAGTAAAAAGGATAGAAAACCTCAGAAATCAAACTACATTTCTGAGTTATCCAGAGATAGATTTTGAAAATGGTTGATGTGGAACATTTATGATGAACGAGTCTTCAAACGGATAGAAACCGTACTTCAGAAATCAAACCGCATTTCTGAGTCATAAATGGTGGATGATATTTTGACAATGGATGATTTCACAAGTTGACAGCATCGGTGACCTTGCCATTGACCTTCAATCAGGTCTAAAGTCAGTCATGAATCACTCATAGACCCCGACCTACATACCAAGTTTCATCAAGATCGGGCGAATTTTTTTTTGACCGTATCACAGACGATTTTTCCAACTTTGAAGACACGCGGCTCGATAACCAGGACGAATTTCAAAAAACCAGCCCGACCAAATTTAGATATTGCTCCGTACTATCAGAATCCGAAGGAACTTCGAAGATCGGATCATAAACAGCAGACGAGATAGATTTTGAAAAAGGACCATTTCACATCTTTGGAGTGACCTTAAACTTGACCTTCAATTGGGTCAAAGGTCATACCGTCGTGCATCCCTCATCGACATCTACCCACATACCAAATATCAAGAAAATCGGAAGGAAAAAAAATGGGGACGTACGGACGGACATAGAGACTGATTTTATTAGGTCATCTCCAAAGAGATGACCTAAAAAATGATTATGATGGATAGATAGAAAGTTTATTTGGAGATTCCTGTGAGGGAGACTGAGATGAACAAAAGTAAGACATTTGCAAGCAAACATGGCAGGTTCGTGCGAGGTCTCTCACCGTCACCTAATCTAATATATAAAGCAGAGTTTGCGGCTGGATGTGGGTATGAACAAGGTACGCTTTCATTACAACGAAAACTCATGTACTGTATGCTGTTGAGATGTCCAGTGGCGTGGTTACCAAGCAGCTAGCTCACGCTTGCCAAGCCAGCCGGTCAGCAGTTTCGCAGGGAATGCTTGCTCGAGTGCTTTAAAGCCACTTGGCAAGCACTCTTCGAGAAACTTGGTAACTGAACACTACCCAGATTAAAGACATGGCGATGAGGATAAACATCGACAGCATTATTATTTCAGCCATATCCAATTCATCCCCGATGGGGTGGGAGGAGGCAGGGGAAGGGGTGGAGTGGGAAGAGGAACCTGATGTTGCCTGGCAATGCTGGGTACCCCTGCTCGTTGAATACAAATGCTTCTTTTAAAAGCATTTTAACATGCTTCACTTCTCTTATTTATCGGTCAGGAGAACCCAATGTGTTCACCATGATCTCTTACTCTTCTTCAAATATTACTTTCCAAAACTGTCAGTCAAGTGCTTGGTCCACCAAAATCACCTTCTGACTGAATTAAACAAAAATTACCACCCATCCCATGATCCTCATTTCTGTTAGTACAGTTTGGGAACCCCACCCCAGAGTTGCACTTTATAATTGTAAAACTCAACTTCTCACTGCCTTTGTATTGATCTTATACCTCCCAAGATTACCTTAGGATGAAACCTCCACTCCACACTCTTATGTGTCTGTGTTGAACAGTTCTCCAAACAGTGACTCAATCTACATCTCTCTCAAACAATATGGGCAAACTTTTAACCACTCATTCCAACTCTTCCTCGCTGGTGATTTCAATTGTCACGATGTAAATTGGCTGGGTGTCCGTACCTCTCACCAACAGACTTCTGTGACTCCATGGGACAAACGCAATCTGTGAATGTCCAACCCAGATTTCTCCCAATGATAAATCCTCCCTTCTGGACATAGATGCCAAACTTCCTTGCAAATGTCTCTGGCTCTTCTTCCAATACAATTGGTTCCTGATGTACATATCTGCAAGAGTCAATGAACAAACAGCTCTCTGGCTATTCTCAGAGCTGCTGCTGCTGCTCTGCTGGACTACAAACAGCTATCCCTCCTCAGGACTGACATCCTGTCTACTGTCCCAGATATCAACTCAGCTTGGGAATTCTTCCACAGAAAGCTGCCCTCCCTTATGCAGATTCATCCCATCAAGTCTTCACTTATCCTACCCTCCTTCTCACCCATGGTACAACCAAATCCTGTGGTGAAGCAGTTGCTCTGAAACCTGGAAAGCAAATTCAATCAAAGTCAATCTGAGCTCATTCCACAAAGCCTGCAAGAAGTGTCTTCTGGCTCTCCTGAGTGTAGACATCTATCCAACCTCAAGAATGAACTTTCAAACTTGTCTCCCACTTCTAAAACCTGGTGGTACCTTGTCAAGTCTGTCACTGGTGTATCCCATCCCTCTAAAAAGGGTACCACAGTAGACTCCGCTGGTGAGATATTTCAATATCTTGTGTTCTCCCAACCCTTCATGCTCTGTACCCACCCAACTAAACCTTTTGCACCTGAGAATGGCGAAGTTTCTGGAAAACCTCAAGCAATTCAGCAACTAGACCGGATGGAATCCGGTGAAAACATCCTCTTTTCACCTTTATGTCGGAAGCCCAAATACATGCTTGGCGGACGATGTAATGCCTGAGAACAACCTGCCATGAAATTGGTGATTATCCAATATGCCCACCCCACAGTTAATTTTGACAATCAGTGTCCAACCACATGGTTCATCACAATAAACTTCATATTGTGTGGAACTCAAGAATGAATAAATTAAAATACATATATATTGGTTGACGAGTTATACGAGTAAGGTTTATACAACCCTCTGTCCGTTGATCATTTTATGCTTCATTTACACCAAGTAGGTGCAGTTGACAAAGTTCTCGTTGCTGCAGCACATAGAAAAGCATGTACAACCAAGAAACCTCGCCAAGAACGAGACCAGTTTCAATTAATGGCCACATGGTGCTTACGGCAAACATGTTCACCAGTGAGAAGGCTCATCATTGCAACACTTCAAAATGGTGAAAGCCAAACATGTGTGTCAATCGACAGAAATTAGGCTGTGACAACTTGGTCCTTTCGGATGGTCCAATTTGGGGTGGGGCGGGAACCCTTCAATCCAAATCAACAAATGTGTGCAGTTACACCCAAAAGTAAACATGTCACAAAGTGTGCACGCTTGCAAACAGTCACGTTCTGACATGCATCTGTCGTACACTAGAATTGTTACACCAACAAGACAAATGGCAAATCAAAATGTCGTTCATCAAAAGAGCAATTGTGAATTTTTTTTTTTTTAAAGAATTCTTGCTTAATCGTGTTGTAATCAGGAATGTCTTTACAATATTGCTCGACACATACAGTTGTACTTCCAAATGTTTTTTTGGGAAGGGAGGCTGGGGAGGAAATGTTAAGTTTAGAGAGCCCAGCAAATTTGATTACAAATGCCACAAGCAAGGTCAGATAACATTCCACATGACCTTGCACAACCTAAACAATGGAGGTCAAATCCTTGAGGATTGCAATTATGCATCACCACTTCCCTTTATCTACCACCCACCTGACCTCCCAATCCCCCCCCCCCACTACCAGTGTGAAACATACTTGCCGACAATGGCAAAGGACAAACACTTTGCACAAAATATCATAATTTGGCAAGAAAAAAAAAAAAAATTTAAGAGAAATTTATTTATTAAATGCCATCGACAATTAAAAAGTTATGAGTATTTCAAAAGCTCAGGGTTTGATCAATCAACAAGAGACCAAAAACCCAATGTCAACCATTTTCAGAAGCTCCCTATCTCATGAGAAAGAGGAAGTTTACTGCAAAAAAAGCTGCACAATGCAAATTAGCAAAAGAGCACTCATAAAAATTAACATCCATAGGGACCATAATCTGGAGAGAGCATCGGTGCTGCCAAAGCAGTCTCCTGGGTGGGTCACCACTCTGACACAGGATTCTCGATTGGCTGAACAAAACTAAATGAACACACATCACTGCTCGTTCGCCCCCCCACCCACAACTCGATTCGCGAATACATTTTTTTTGGCTTCAATCCATGGATTTTTAAAAGAAACTGCCAAAGTCACCCAAAATCGGCACTTTTGAATGAGTAGGGGGTGTCAGGGGTGTGCTCAGTAGTACAAAAACATTAAAATAAGGGTGGGAGGGGGGCCTTGACCTTTAACAAAGAATTAACTACTGGTGCATAGTTGCAAAGAAGTAAACATTAACAAACAACTCGCAACATATCAACCGAGTAATAATTATACTTCATAAAACGGTTTCAAAAGCTATCCTGCTTGCATTCAAACCATAGCCGAAACTGTTGGGTGAAGCACCGGGATCAAAAATACAAACCAGACAAGGAGCAAAACAAAAGCCAGGGCGAGCACACAAGCAGTTAATTACCAAACAGATTAGCAGAGCTTGCATTGTATACCTACTGTAATCACCACATGCAACATGTCAAAAAATATATATATATTATTTTTTTTAAATTAAACTGCCAACAAGTGATGTCACTTTCACCACTATTTGATCTTGACAAGCAAAGATTCCACCTAGAAATGCATGGTATTAACCCCTAAACTTAGTTTGCCAAACAAGAAGCATATCAAAAGCCAATATGCCCTGTGTATATTAAAACAACTAAATTAAAACAGACTGACAGGATGGCCCAGTGGTACGCACACTTGCCAAAGCTGTTTCGCCGGGGTTTGAACGGCGACCCAGCTCTTAACCTGTCATCCTGGTGTTTCACTGGCAGTGTCATTCTTCAATGTGTGTGCCATTCCTCAGATGGATGTTACTTAACAGGGAAACCTGCCTGCCAGATGTTGAAGCCCTTCACAAAGAGGAGGCGTTATCATTTACACGTTCTTGTTGGGGGGGGGGGGGCAGCCTTTGGCCCAAATCTTTCACAAGACAGGTGATGTGGCACCAACTTTCAATTTGTTAAGGGTGCCAGTGATAACTTGCCTACTTTTCACGACAAACACCGGGAGATCTTAAACATCCACTGAATAATGTTAGGAGGGTGGGGGGGGGGATTAAGGGTGGTGGGCTTAGGATCCTGAGTTCAAATCCCCCTCGGCTGTTGAGTTAATACCAGGGGGAGTCAACTCTGCCTGTCATCCTTCCGAGGTCGGCAAAATGAGTGCCAGCATGCTGGTATCCTGTGTCGGAGTGGCGACACATCCAGGATTGTGCCCAGTAGCCAAGGAGGCTGCTTAGGCAGCACCAACGGATGGATGATGGGGGGAAATTGAGAGAGTCACTCAGCTTAAAATCCATCCATGGACACACCTTGTGATATAATGCCTTGCCTACTAAAGCCTCCAATATGACAGCTTAGTTAGGTTGGGAATCAAACACAAACCAGAGCTTAAAAGTTCACTTCCTCTACACCAAAGGAGCGCGACATGGTGAGTTTTTGGGGTGGTCAAAGACCTCTGCTCGTTTGCACACATAAATTTATTGCTAAAGACACAGGTAAAAGACCAACACCTCAAACAGCACAAATTCATACCCAGATTACAAATCAGAAAGCAAACCACCTAATGCAACCCTTTGTCAGCACTGAACCTACATTTGGGCAGAACACTAAAGGGGAAAAAAAATTTTAAATCAATCTGCCCCCCCCTGCCTCCTCCCAAGAACAGACTTTAAATAATTTTTAACCACAATATTACTTGCAAGAATGTTTGAGAAATAAAATCCTCAACTGTTAATGTATGGATAAAAGCAAATGTATATCCCAAAGACTAAGCCATATTTTATTGAATCAACACTAAACCAGGAAGTTATCAATGTACTTGTCGATGAAGCAACGGGACAGTGGACAAATAAGATAAATAAAATATTATTATACATATAAATATTTAAAGAATTGCTGTAAATGACGCTAATTTCACATCATTAAATTGTAAACCTCAAAACAGTTCCCTTCCATAAAGTAACCTTAACCTGGAAGCAATTGAACTGTTGCCCGACCACACAGATCGTCAGCTGGGCACCATCCTTCCTCGAGGTTTTGATCCTTTCAGCCCAGATCCTCTCCAAACGGTGGATCCACATGAGTTTGACAAACTCAGTTGTGTCCAGGCACGCAACATCACGATTGAAAGACTCGAGTATTTAATGTCATCACAACACGTCGAACCCACTTCTTCAAATGGCTA
Organism: Eptatretus burgeri; assembly: GCA_024346535.1. Classification (NCBI taxonomy): domain Eukaryota; kingdom Metazoa; phylum Chordata; class Myxini; order Myxiniformes; family Myxinidae; genus Eptatretus; species Eptatretus burgeri. The sequence goes on along the minus strand of BROF01002167.1, from coordinate 212,179 downwards.
TTTATAACGGATTTTCTACGTGCCAACCTGTCTCCTAGCAACCACTGAAAAACGGTTCTTAAAAATTAAGACACATCAGTTTCTTTTAATAATGTATTTATGTAAATAACTCATTAATAGTGTTACTATCCACATTGTAAACACACACGTCATCTTCAAACAATTTTTTCATTTTGTTGGCAATGCAGTTACAGGGAAATTCCTGCCGTGCCGAAGCCCGCAAACCGCAAATCCGAGATTCAAAAAAAATATATATATTGTCCACAGATTTAAAAAAAAAAAAGAGCAACTGAAGGGACAACACCAGGTAAGTGTGACTCCTGAAATAAAACGGGGGAGGGGGGTTAAGGCAACCCATGATCTTTATAACCCCCATGAACCTGAGGTTCTCGTTCGTTTACCCCTATTGCTTCACCCACTACCCAAATTTGTCCGCGTCTGAGACTCCAACTCAAAAAAAAAAAAAAAAAAAAAAAAAAAAAAAAAAAAAAAAAAAAAAAAAAAAAAAAAAAAAAAAAAGGTTCGATTTCCCTTAAACTTGACAAAAATGACGTCACAAAATTAAATAAATAAATGGAACATTTCCACAACAAATCAACCAAACGTACAAACGCCGCCAACGGGACGAGACAGCGAAGCCATTGTAATAAAAATATATATAATTAAATCTTACAACACTCAACATCGCACAAAGAAAACCGTTTGTAATCCGAGTAAACACCACGTTAACATAATTAATATAGAAAGTACGTTCGTTTTGTTTTCCCGTTCCACACCCCCCCCCCCCAAAAAAAAAAAAAAAAAAAAATAAAAACAAAGGAAATGAAAAGTTTGAAAACCTCACCCAGAAAATGAAGTTGAAGATGAAGAGAAGAGTCTTGACGCATTTGAAACATCCCTGGATACCCATGGCGGCTGGGAGATGCGGATCGCGGAGGGAGATCGAGGAGGAGATGCGGATCGCGGAGGGAGATCGAGGAGGAGATGGTGCGCAAGCGGAGCTCGGAAGATGGAGAGTAAGAGAACGAGTTCGGGGCTATTTGGCAAATCTGTGAGGAGAGCGAGAGAGAGTGAGCCCCGCCCAAGCGCAGAAACACGCAATCAGCAAGCTCTGTGTGCTGAGGGAACGAAGAACGAACGATTCAGGCTGCTGCTGCAGCTGTTGTTGTTAAATGTAAATGTAAATTTCTTTATTCCTTCCTGATCATCTTCTGAAGTGGGTCAGGAGCAAAGCTGCGTTTCCGCTGCTGAGGAATTTTAAACCGCTCCTGAGAGATCGCCCATATAGGATGCCGACCGCAAAAGTGCGAAGAACTAATTTATTCATTCATCTATAATTCATAGTTTTTTTTGTTTTTTTTTAATTAATGCTCGATAGTTATTTCATTTTTAGAGTCTGATTTAAAAAAAATGGTTTTGCTGTTTTAGTAATCACATAATTTCGCATAATTGCGATCACGTGATCGAGTGACGTCACGCCGGCGTGTTTAACAGTCGAGACGGCTGGTGTCTTAAAATAGCAATTTTATCTCTTGAACTGAATTGATCACTTTTGGGTTATTTTGGGTCAAACCGCCGGAATATAAATACAAACACGACATTAAAACGTCTTCCATGTGCCTGTCAGCAAGAGCGACACATTGGGCGGGGTGGAGTGGAGGGGGATTGAGGGGGTTGAGGAAAATACCGGGGATGTAACAACTGGAACTGGATCAAATATTCTGCCATGTTTGCGTACGGATTAAGTAGATCAAATGGCTCGAAAATAAATCGTTTCCTTCGGTCCAGTGTGAGTAAAATCACTGCTTGCGATTTCTTACAATGAGATGGATGAGAAATTGGAAGAGTGGGGGAATGACGTCGAAGTTTGGGGCGAATGTGTTGTTCGTCAACGTTCAAACGGGGTTCAAGACATTATTCATGTTCACTACGATTAAAGGTAGTTTGGGGGTTGAGGATCACATTGATCACTACGATTAAAGGTAGTTTGGGGGTTGAGGATCACATTGATCACTACGATTAAAGGTAGTTTGGGGGTTGAGGATCACATTGATCACTACGATTAAAAGTAGTTTGGGGGTTGAGGATCACATTGATCACTACGATTAAAGGTAGTTTGGGGGTTGAGGATCACATTGGTCACTACAATTAAAGGTAGTTTGGGGGTTGAGGATCACATTAGTCACTACAATTAAAGGTTGTTTGGGGGTTGAGGATCACATTGGTCACTACAATTAAAGGTTGTTTGGGGGTTGAGGATCACATTGGTCACTACAATTAAAGGTTGTTTGGGGGTTGAGGATCACATTGGTCACTACAATTAAAGGTAGTTTATGGATTGAGGATCACATTGGTCACTGAAATTAAAGGTTGTTTGGGGGTTGAGGATCACATTGGTCACTACAATTAAAGGTATTTTAGGGATTGAGGATCACATTGGTCACTGAAATTAAAGGTTGTTTGGGGGTTGAGGATTACATTGATCACTACGATTAAAGGTAGTTTGGGGGTTGAGGATCACATTGGTCACTACAATTAAAGGTTGTTTGGGGGTTGAGGATCACATTGGTCACTACAATTAAAGGTATTTTAGGGATTGAGGATCACATTGGTCACTGAAATTAAAGGTAGTTTAGGGGTTGAGGATCACATTGATCACTACAATTAAAGGTTGTTTGGGGGTTGAGGATCACATTGGTCACTACAATTAAAGGTATTTTAAGGGTTGAGGATCACATTGGTCACTGAAATTAAAGGTAGTTTAGGGGTTGAGGATCACATTGGTCACTACAATTAAAGGTAGTTTATGGATTGAGGATCGAATTGGTCACTGCAATTAAAGGTAGTTTGGGGGTTGAGGATCACATTGGTCACTACAATTAAAGGTAGTTTGGGGGTTGAGGATCACATTGGTCACTACAATTAAAGGTTGTTTGGGGGTTGAGGATCACGTTGGTCACTACAATTAAAGGTATTTTAAGGGTTGAGGATCACATTGGTCACTGAAATTAAAGGTAGTTTAGGGGTTGAGGATCACATTGGTCACTACAATTAAAAGTAGTTTATGGATTGAGGATCGAATTGGTCACTGCAATTAAAGGTAGTTTGGGGGTTGAGGATCACATTGGTCACTACAATTAAAGGTAGTTTGGGGGTTGAGGATCACATTGGTCACTACAATTAAAGGTATTTTAAGGGTTGAGGATCACATCGGTCACTGAAATTAAAGGTCGCTTAGGGGTTGAGGATCACATTGGTCACTACAATTAAAGGTAGTTTTTGGATTGAGGATCGAATTGGTCACTGCAATTAAAGGTAGTTTAGGGGTTGAGGATCACATTGGTCACTACAATTAAAGGTAGTTTAGGAATTGAGGATCACATTGGTCACTGAAATTAAAGGTAGTTTAGGGGTTGAGGATCACATTGGTCACTACAATTAAAGGTAGTTTATGGATTGAGGATCGAATTGGTCACTGCAATTAAAGGTAGTTTAGGGGTTGAGTATCACATTGGTCACTACAATTAAAGGTAGTTTATGGATTGAGGATCGAATTGGTCACTGCAATTAAAGGTAGTTTTGGGGTTGAGGATCACATTGGTCACTGAAATTAAAGGTAGTTTAGGGGTTGAGGATCACATTGGTCACTACAATTAAAGGTCGTTTAGGGGTTGAGGATCACATTGGTCACTGCAATTAAAGGTAGTTTAGGGGTTGAGGATCACATTGGTCACTACAATTAAAGGTAGTTTAGGTGTGGAGGATCACATTGGTCACTGCAATTAAAGGTAGTTTAGGTGTGGAGGATCACATTGGTCACTACAATTAAAGGTAGTTTAGGTGTGGAGGATCACATTGGTCACTGCAATTAAAGGTAGTTTATGGATTGAGGATCACATTGGTCACTGCAATTAAAGTTTGGGATTGTATTGTGTGAAAGGAACAAAGAACAAAGATGTCGGGAAGAACCCAAAAAGATAGATTTCAGCAATTACTCTCCAGGCTTAAACGCAGCAACAGGGACAAGCTTCCAGAGGTCCATGAGTAGGGAATCACAGTACCTGTTCATGGAACTATGGCAGCGATACACGTCAGAACGAGGACCCCCCTCTATAGAGGGGTTTCAGTGCCCATGATGCAGTGCTCGGGCGCCATATTGATTAGCAAGCTAAACAAGCAAGAAAAGGTAAACAACACCTAACAAGACTAAATCATTAGTATAACCTTCCATTACAGTGTCAGAATAACGAGATAAACATGCTAGATTGTAGAGCTATAGTGATGCTATTGTTGCCAGGGAAGTGAATCCAATCAACATGGCGTCGCGCACTACAATATGGGATAGTTGTGAAAATCCTTCTATTAAGGCCGTCGGACTCGTCCGAGTCGCCTGATTTGAATCCTGCAAGTAGCATCAAAGCAACCACAGCAGTCAGATGAGTCCGTGATCCCGGACCGGATCACAGAATTTCCACTCCCGATGTCTGTCGTAAATTGTCATTCCAGGTCCTCTGTACCATCATCCCCAGATCCTTCTCTTGCTCCAAGTTCACTGTGATATTCAAGATGGATGCTTTACTGAGTTGTGTGTCAATCGTTGCAGAATCAACTATGGTTGGCCTACTAATAACAATAAACTTAAACAATGCTGCAAAGGAATGGAACCACTGCAACAAGACATTCGACAACTTCATGAGAGCAATTGAGCGTCACAGACCAGAGAAGTTAACTATGCTTGTAAACTGTGTTGCTCCAAATGTGTATGAGTATATCGCTGACTGTGAAGACTATATGGCACTGCCATGGAGACCTTACGAACCATGAACGGAAGACCGAAGAATGAAGTCTATGCACGGCACCTATTGGCGAGTCATCGACGACAACCAGTTGAGACCCCTTGATGAATACTTGTCAAAATTGTAGCATTTTGAGTGGAGACTGTAATTACAAGGCTGTGACTGCTGAGAAATACAAGTAGGATTCCATTCGGGAGGCCTTCATAAGTGGATTGCAGTCTCATGTCATTCGCCAACGTCTCCTCGAGAATAAAATGTCAGATCTCATGGCGTTTGACCAGGCTCGGACTCTTGATCAAGGGCATATGGACCCAATGAAACCTGCATATTGAGATAACAACCAACTCACTTGATGTAGAGGAAGTGGACTTTCAGCTGTCTGCTCTGGGTTCTATTCCCAACACAATTATGAGCTGTCAGATCAGGGTTTTAGCAGTCAGGGCATTATATCACAAGGCGTATTGTCCCGTGGATGAATGTTAAGCTGTTTGTCCCATCTATAAGAAGTAGTACTGGAGAAAGGCTAATGCAAAAGGGAAAGGTATGGGAGACGGATAAGAGAGAACACACAACTCGGATGATGAGAGTTGGGAAGGGCAGGGAGAAATTCCCAAGAGGTTTTGGAAGTAGGATGCAGGAAGTACAGGAAAGGGGGAACATTGTGATCACATGGGTGAAGGATTTTAAATCTGAACCATTTTTGATGCAAATCCATAGACGGCTATTGTTGCACTTCTCAAAATCTTCACAATCGTTTTGGTTTTGTTCGTACGCATGACTTTGCGTGCGCTTCATTTTTGGAGCTCATTTATGACTTCGGACCGTATTGAAAAGAGCTGCTGGAATCTCGCAGAGTGTGACTATAAAGTTCTCTGGATGATTATGTATGCAATCATGTACTGTATCTGCCTAAGCCTTCATTATACAAGCCCTGGTAGGTTGGCGGTGGCTGCCTTGAGATCTTAGGGTCCTGAATTTGAGCCCCGCTGGCTGCTGATTTAACACCAGTTGGGGTTGACTCAGCCTGTCATCCTTCTGAGGTCGATGGAATGAGTACCAGTGTACTATTATTGGGGCACAGCATCAGTGGCATAGTCGTGCCCCAACAAAATGATAGCTGCCATATGCAAGAAGAAACCATCATAATTACAGTATTGTATATCTACATAATCAACTGGTTATATGTCCAACAGAATACATTATAATTGTTTGCTATTTCCTTTTTTTTTTGTGTCTGCACCTATTATGACCACAGGTTTGGTTTCGGTTTCTTTCGTCAACCTCACATGCCAATGAAGCTGTACCTCCACCGATCGCCCTCACGTTAACCCAGTTGATACAAAAATTGTCATTACACCTTTGAGCTGTGCCAATATTTTCTCTCCTTAAAAAAAATAGGAAAAACTTCGCTGCTTTTCGAAAATTTGTTCCAGGTGAGGCGTCGTGTGGCACATTCAATGCCTGGACCATATGCGGTGAGTTACTCCGCTCGTCTGGAGTTGATGCAACATCCAAGACGAAAGACCAAAGGAAAGATGACTTACTACTCGGATATCATTTTCTGGACTTCTCTGCTGGGAGCTTTTCTTTTCTAGTGCGTGGTGAGCTGAGATATCACAGACACATCTTCTGATATGCAAAGACCACTGAAATATTTATTTAATTCCAGCTTGACTTGGGTGGAATTGGGCTGTGGCTATCTGTCAGTGTTTTGTCTTTCTTTACAGGATTGAGGTTCATGGAAGAGCAAGATTGCTCTTCAATGAATCTCAAAATCACCGAACTGAGGATATGAACTGACGGTGCTGAAACGTGGCAACAGTCGATCGCAGGAACCGAGAGATTAAGTAACAGTAAAAAAGTGGAGGAAACAGTAACGTGTAAGTAAGAAGGATGGGTTAGGAATGGTTTAGGGGGGGAGGAGAGGATAATAAAGGTTGTGGCTAACGATTGGGGGAGAGGGGGGGTGACATGAGATGGTGGTGCATCCCCTGCTTAAAGCCCTGGAGGGAAGAGTGGGAGAACCCAGTCTCTGGAAGGGGGTTCAACAGTTTAAAAAAAGCGATGACAAAAGAGGTGTGCAATCACAGCCTGGATTTTGGAAGTTTAACCAGGAAGCATTTATACTGGAAGAAGATATACATCCTGGAATTGCTGGGAAGTGTCAGAGGACTGAGACAACAAGCAGAGAACAAAACCTGAGAGTCTTAATATACAATATCCATTTCAGACTGAGGGTTCAGGATATAGAAATAGAAGGTGGTGGGGGAGATTGGGGAGTCATGGGGTCTCGGAGCCCCCCCCCCCCCAAAAAACCTGCTAAGAACGCACATTGCAATAATTATACAAGTGTAGCGATAATTTGACATCTTTTGGCATAACGACCAACGGAAAAATGTTTAAAATAATATTTATAATGAAGTTATGGTAGTTGAAGTAACGTGAATCTTTTTTTTTTCTTTTTTTTTCTTGATAGGTGGTCCGTATCGTCTGAACCGCACTCCAGATATTACTATTACTACTATGACAACCACTACAACTCTATATTCTTTAACGGACACATTGATTCCGACCTCCTTGTGACAATGACTGGGGAAATTTTTGGGGTCAAGCCAATTCTGCCTTGGGTGAAATCCGTGCTAAGATGTATATCCGTGTTGAGATGGCAAATTGTGACGTTTTTTTTTTTTCTTCTTCTTCCAAGGCCACTTCTGATAACAAAAGTAATAATAACAATACTAATGATAATAGCATAACATTAATGTTATTACAAAACACAATATCAACACTAAATATTAAGGTGTCATGTGGGCAACGGGTGGAAGGGTTGTGATTGCGGTGTTGCGGTGGCATTCCTACCTTTTCATTCCTTCCTACCTTGTTTGGTTGTGTTTTTGGGGATTCCATCTCTGCATCGTTTTTTCATTTGTTTTATTTTATTTCTTTTTTTTTCTGACTTGTATTATTTGATTTGATGTGCCATACTGTATACAGAGCGTTGGCGATGCCCAAGCAGTTTCTTGGAAAAGGTTATACTGGGTGGTTTGCCATTGCCTTTCCCAGCATTGTTTGTCAGTGCTCTATCTATTCAAATACTGAGCATCAAGCAAGGAAGCAGCACTGACCTTTTAAAAAAAAAAAATTTTAAGTCTTTGGTTTGACTCAGAAAGGGTTTGAAGTTTGAACCACCAACCTCCCAGACTCAGAGGTGGATGCTCCAATCTTGCTCTAAACACCGAGTCTGGTTGCCAGCCAAATTACTAGACCCAAAATGAGACAACTAACTCTCCAGTTTATCTGAGAACAAAACGTGAGAGGTCCAAAGTTTTGACCGTAGATTAACCTTTGGGACTAAACAGGACCCGTTTGCCAAGGCATGGGAGATAAACAGCATGCTAAAGGGGAAGTGGAGAGGTGGAGGAATGATTGGAGGGAAGGGGGCGGAGAAAATTCCTCTTTGGAGACCGATGCCTCAGTCGCACTCACCCACTTACCCATAACCATTCCTGGACCTCCCCCAATCCCACTTTCCTCATTATCTTTCACAACCCCCTCTCCTGGATTCTCGCCACGTCCATTACTTCACTCCCCGCACCGCTGTTCCATTTCTCTCTCTCTCTCAAAAGGTGTATCATGGTCACCAACATGAGTGGTACTTCGTCCCCGTTGAAGGCTAGTCCGTGGTCAAAACATTGGTCTCCTGAGTGCATTTATTTACAGATAAAAAGAGTTGGATGTGCTCTATTTACTGTCCATGATCGTGCCCTAACCCTCTTTGTGAATCATTCATTTGTACATAGCAAATGTGATTCATTTCTTTTTCAGCATTTACCCATCAAGTTGCTACAATATGACAGGTAAATGGCACATTGTACTTTTTCCTGTTGAAGACCCTCGCTCGGTGCCTTCTCCATTCATTTTTCACTTTGACATTTCTCTGAACAGTTCTGATTCTGTGATAGCAAACAGGACGCACGTCGCCATTCAGGCCCTGGATGCTTGAAGCGTCACAAAGCTGACTTAGCATAAAAAAGGCCAAACAAATAATCTGTGTCTTAAATGGAACAAATACCCACCGAAAAAAAAAAATTCAGGCCAGGAAAGGAAGGCCATCATGTCACTGTGGCGAAAACATCCAAATGCACACCAAATTAGGAACTTGAACGTGGGGGGAATGCCATTTTCACCATCATTCCTGTCCTGCATCAACACAGATGGGTGAGTGTACATGTCTGCTGTTGCTCCCATCATTCTTCACAATTATCACTTTTGGTTGAGTGCTACAGATGAATCATGGCAAACAATCCATCCATTGGGACCATACTCTGTACAGAGCGTCGGTGCTGCCGAAGCAGTCTCCTGGGCTATCAGGCACAGTCCTGGGACAGGTCTCCACTCAGACGCGCAAGGCAAACAACAATAATACATCAAATTTATTTAATGCAGTCGTAATTCATAACGGTCAGCTACCGGAAGGCTACTTGTTTTGTTTGAGAGCTTCTAGGAATTACGAGCACTTTCCATTCCAGCAGTATAATCCTACACTGGCTGGCATGCTTTCCCTGCTTTGTCCATCCCTGGCAGTTTTAAATAATTCTCTCCATAGGGCGTCACCCAAAGTACAGTAGCACATATCGCATGTGGTCTTGCCTAGTCATCTTCTACATGTGCATGCTTCCCCTTTTTTGGGGACTTGAGTTTTCAGAGTGTGTACGTTGACAATCCGTTTTTTTTTTTTTAAATCAAACAACCAAACTGACTATATGTGGTTAAAGAATGCATGGTCGTGGTTGAATTGGCACTGTTACTGAATGTACTCCAGTTCCAAAAGAGAAAAGGAAATCCTGTACAATTAAATTCACACACAGGACGTGGTCCTTTTTCACATCATGTGCCTGTGTCATGTGCGCACTCCAGGTAATGGTAAACATGCACCCAACCCCAATGAAGGAATTTGGGGTATGGTACTGAAGCACATGAGAAAGACGGATTTGCATCGCCATTTGAAGGGAGCTGGATAGCATGGGAGGAGGATTGGGGGTAGAGAGAGAGGTACAGTGCAAGGAATTGCAACAACCACTCCTGGCACTGCACCAGAAGTTCAGTAAATCTGGCTCTCCTGTGAATATAATCCAAACTCGTCATCTGAGATACATATATATATATATATATATATATATATATATATATATATATATATATATATATATATATATATATATATATATACTGTACTGCGGGCTAAACATCATGAGATATTGAGCCTCCATTGATTAATGAAGGAAGTTGAGATAGTCAGATTATGTTCATGCAATAACTATTTATTGTCAGATCCAAATCAGTGCTCAAACCGTAAATAAATAATGCAATCATGTTTGCTGTTGAGCACTAACTTAATGATGCTGTGATTGATCTCAGGTCCAAATCCCGCATTCTGCTCCGGGAATGTTGCTTCGTCTGCTCCGAGATAGCTCACCGACATTGACCCAACGTTGGCAATGGTTGGAAATGGTCGCAAGAGGATTTCAATCGCCGGTCCAATGGTCGCCACATGGCATGAAATTGATGGGACAAGGGTTAACGTTGGGAAAATGGGCAAAATTACGTTGGACTGAAAAAATGGTAGTGCTGAACTGGGGCCAACGTTAACACGTCTGTGTGTGAGCTGGGAATTCATAGTCTCTGATTACTCTTGTAATTCATGTAAGAGTACACTGATGTCTCCTCGTGTCGGCTACTTGTCCTGCAAGTGAATCATGTGATATACCGCGTGTACAAACTTGTGAGGTTGAGAGAAATTACAAAACTAAAAAACAAAACTTCACTGTTTTATAGTATCAGGAAAGTTATTAGAGAGCAATTATTTTTTTATTATTCATGTGACGGATCAAGTTGTAAGAGTATGAAGTGTTTTGTTAGTGGGAGGAAGGTGGGTGGTTGAGGCGTGGACCTATTTGTCATGGATTTCCTGGTTTGTCATGATCGAGAGGGTTTTTCCAGCATGTTTATCTGTGCCATTTCATTTCCTTCCAGCCCTTGTCTTTACCAATCCCAATAAGTGGGCTGGTCAACCCGTTCTACAAATGTGATACTCACAACAGTCCAAGATACACAAATGATATTCTATTTTTCAACATACTGTTACAGCACTTATTGAGGTCTGTCAAGTTGTATCCCACTTCTGGTGACATTCCTGGATTCATGATCAGATTTCTCCAAACATCCCGATCCTGTACTGCCTCTCGAAGCTCTAGAAGAAGACAGCTTGGTTGCAGACTTTACCCCATCCATCCAGCGGACACAAGGTCTACTTCGTTCTCTTCTTCCCTCAACCATACCCAGCTTGGTTGACCTCTGCGCACTTTCGTTTACTGCACGCATGATGTGTCCAAAGTATGACAGTTTCTGTTTTAGCATTAGAGCCTCCTATGTACGTGGTGGTTTAATCTCTTCAAGCACTGATTCGTTTGTTTCTTGTTGCAGTCCATGGGATTTTTAACATTCGACTCCAACAACACATTTCAAAACTGTCCATCTTCATCCTTTCTTCTTCACTGCCCATGACTCACATCCATACTTTGCAACTGGAAATACCAGAGTATTCATTCACCAGCCTCCTGTTGGTTTGTATTGTTGCAGCTTTGTCTTTCCAGATCTTTGTCAATCCTGACATTGCTGTTATCCTCAATTCTACTGAAATGCTCCTGCTCCTAACTGCTCTGAACTGAGACCAACGCTGTGATGACGGCAACACGATGGCGTCACGCCTGCAAACCCAGAAGGACATCTAGCACTTCATGAATGCAAAGTCAAAAGCTGTCACCAAGCAGATGAAAAGCGAAGCTACTGAGTAGTTTTGGATGATGTCCGGATTCTGCAGGTGTCGCGAGAGTGGGGATAGTACCAAAACGAAGAGTTGAGGATCGCCTGAGAGTGGGAGAGTTGGGTTCGGTGTGCCGTGAATCGAGAGAGGGAGTTTCTGGAGACTAAACAGTTGCTCTGTCCATCGTGCCTGCTTAGTCGTCCTGCTCACCATTTTGTCTGCTCACTGCTTCGTCTGCCTGCTGCCTGTTCATCGTCTTGCCTCACCAACCTCATCGCCTGCTACATCGTCTCCCTGCTTTGTGACTGCTCACCATCTTCGTCGACCCCTCTCATCCCACCATCATACCCTCCATCAGCTCAATTTTCCTCTGGTCATTTGTTCGAGAATAAACCCCTTTTTGAAAGGGTTAAGAGCCTGTGAATGGAGGGAATAACCAATCAGCTCTCATCTAATCAATTAAACCCAGGTGTCTGGGATTGTCTCATAAATTAATTCTCATGCTCTTACAACTGAAGAAATCTGCATGAAGCAACCAAGAAAGTCTACACAAGGTAAGCGCTTTGCTGTTTCAAACTACACCCGAGTTCCTCTCCAGCTGCAGACAGTCACAAGTGGTGCATACATGAGGATCCCAATGCCGCATGCCCCCCCCCCCCTCAGCCGACGGACCAGTTTTATCGCTTGGTGAGTTATCGGCGACAGCGTAGACACAAACGAGCACCACCGAGGCTGCCAAACATGTACCATGTGCAATGCCAATAGCAGTCAACATATAAATAACAAAACTCAAACACGTCTCTCACCTGTATCTATAAATCTCAGCCGAGGTATAAACTGTCATCATTGTGTTTCGCAGGCAAGCCGAGGCATCAATGTGTGTGCTGTCCCTTGGATGGATGTTCAACTGACCATTCCATCTATAACATTAGTTGGAGGATGTTAAAATTCCACCCTCCTTCGCGAAGAGTAGGTGAGTTATTGCCGTTACCCTGAATAAATTACAAATTCCTGTTCTGACCTACTCAGCCGAATATCAGGACGAACCAACTGGTTCATGAAAAAACTTTATCTTTGTATGCAAAGTCGAGGCTCGTGGAAGAGCTCGACCACAGAACGGATCAGGATGCAACAGACAAAAGGAACAGCAGAGAGAGTGGGGGGAAATGCCAACAGCAGGGCTCGTAGTCGGATCCAGATGCGGATCTTCAACAAAATCTAATCAGTTCATTCTTGTCACACACCTAACCTGTCCACAAAATTTCATCCGGATCCGTCCACAACTTTTTGGGATATCCTGCACACACACAAATCGAATCGGCTTGTTCTTGTCACCTAACAAACTCTTCCACCTCATTTTGTCACAAATTGTCCACAACTTTGAGATATATCATGCTACACATCGTTTTTGGCTCCATCTCTCAATGGTGAAGTATCACCTGAAAAATTCTCGAATCCGGATCTGGATTCAGATCTTCACCAAAATCGAATCAATTAGTCCTTTTCACACACCCAACCTGTCCAGAACGTTTCATCTGAATCCATCCTCAGCTTTTTTGAGATATCATGCAATATCGTTTTTAGCCCCATCTCTCGATGGTGAAGAATCACTTAATAATTAAATAATTCTTATATCCAGATTTGGATTCAGATCTTCACTAAAATTGAACCAATTCTTCCCACTGGCACTCCCAACCTGTCCACTGAGGTTCGTGTTAATCCATCCACAACTTTTTTGAGATATTGTGCTATATATCATTTTTGGCCCGATCTCTCAATGGTGAAGAATCACTTAAAAAAAATTCAGATCCGGATCTGGATTCGGATCTTCACTAGTATTTAGCATTGCTGTCCTTGGCTGGTCATCTACACACACAAAAAAAATTCAAAACGATTGCTTGAAAACTCTGGCCAAAAATCATGTGACAAACAAACGCTACAGACCAACAATACGTGGCAAAAAAAAGTTGTTTTTTTTTCGCCAAGTAATGAACAGACAGAGAGGAGGTGAAAACATAACCTCCTTCACCTTCGGTGGCGGAGGTAACAATAAGTATTTGTACACGACGGAAAGCTCCACGCAGCTTCCCCCATCAGGAGCATGTGCAACTCTTCCCCCCCCCCCACCACGATACTGCTCCCCCCCTTTATTGTCTCAGGCCTCACCTCACCCAATGACGTCATTGGCTAGGTGATGGTGGGGGGGGAGGGGGTGCTTATCGCAGAATATCCTGCCAAGACTCGTGCCTGCAGCCCAGCTCATCCTCATAAAGAACATACAAGACAGATGTACAAAGGAATGGAAAATTAAGGAGGGTTAAGGGGAAAGTGATTTCACTAACAGTCATTTTCCCTCACTCTTACACGAAATGTGCACTCTGGGAAAAACAAAAACCTATTGTTATACTGTGTAAAGTTAACCCCTAGAACGCATTCCTGCAACAATATTTTTTAAGTACAGCAAAATATGTGATTAAATTCGATCAGAGACAAATACATAATAGTTAATCAACTACTCTTCTTCCTCTTTCGGCTGCTCCC